>MU711163.1:8940-89450 GCA_026770625.1 Nicotiana glauca | reverse complement strand
ATCCACACAAATATCTCACATAGGGAGATGCACATCGAGCCAAATTTGCTCATTATAACAAAATACCGAGCATCGGTCGTAAGCATACTGAGTGCATAATGATATCTACTTATTGCGTTGCAAGCTACAAAACTCAACTTCCACTATGAATCTCGATAGCACTGGCACTATATGTGCCCACAGTCCGAAAATCATAATGCCTCACAACACAGAAAAAGCAATTCATAGATCTTCCCAGATCACTAGCGGGTTCAATAACGATCGAATCAACCTACCCTTCATCAATACAATTCGGGACTAACCAAGCCAACTGAAGCTAAACACGTATCCAATCAGCTTACCAACAAACTCATTACCAAGAAGCCTGAAGCTGCTCCTTCCACTACTATAACTCATGCCGGAGCCGTACGATACGGTGCCCAGCACCAAATAAATAATGAAATCCACAGTCTCGCCCGGCGACATGCCCGGCCATAAGGAACGCATCCGAAAAAGTCCTTCAACACCGGAACTGAATCAATGGTAGAAACCTCTATACTGACATCTGTCATAAAGTCCCAATTAAGGAAAGCAACCCTTCCCAGCCGTCCGCTAGTCTTTGGAATACAACCACTCTGCTAGAACATAATCCGATGCACTCTGCCACGCAACCTATGGCATTTTCCAACATAACCCATAGCACAATAGTCTAGAATAACCCAACACTGAGACAACCAGTCTACACCCCAATATCATATCCAAAATCTAATATATCAAGCAAAGAAAGATCCACTCGGACCCCCAAGTCCCCAATAACTGCTAACGGAACCAATACACACTATCCACAACTACTACATAGCCTGAATATGAGAACTCCCAGTCTTCATCTCCATATAGCACACGAATCACTGTACCTGATCCCAAATTCCACCATATGAGTACATATTACATCTCAAGTACCCAATCATTCCACGAAAGATATTCAAAAATTCCCTTGTGCCATCAAACAAACTCGGATATCAGCAGTCGATCTAGCAAGAAAGTGCCGCAATACTACCGAAGTATCATCATTCTAATCACATTACCCTTCTTTCGAGACATATACTCTCGTCAAATCACTTCCAATTAGCAGTACCATTTCTTTGATTACCTGAGGCTACCCGTTGCCTAAGAATTTTATGTACTCCCTTTCAGAACTGAAATGTAACTCATCCAGCCAAGACCTTCCGTCAATCCTATCTAGAAGAGGAATCATTACGTACTCCATGCTTCACTTACCCATAGAAAATATATTCATCTCCAAACCACGGTAAAACTCATCAAGAACTCTCTCTCCCAATTCCATTGCACAAGCTAACTGCCAGGACTGAATCCTTCCACCCGAACCAAACTAAGATAGCTGTCAGAACTCAAGAGCCTTGCTGTACAATCCCAGAAAAAAAAACTCATTACCTCGAATATATACGAAGAATTAATCATATCCTTACCATACCGATTCGGTCTACTATCACGGTATTCCATCTATCTAATTTCTCTTTTTATTCATCATCCACTTGATATTTCTCCCTCGCTGTAGCATCACAACGCCTCAATCCAGGCTTACCACACGAGACTCGAACATAAGGCCACACTGTCTCAGACCCATAAGCCACTTAATACTCTCTCAATGCTTCCCAGGAATACCACGTTCCAGAATACCTTACCCCGAAGAGCTTTCTGCGACTCTAAATTCGTTACCATTACTTTCCAGATACCGATACATAGGATCCCATAATTAACATAAAATACCACAAGTCTTGATCTTTTCTAATGAAAACACAGTCCCTAGCCACATACCCAACCTTAAGACACCTGGTCATTATATGCCAAATCTTGAACACAATAAAACCATTCCCGAGAATCATTCACTCTTACACAACTGTAGGTTATCTGACTTAACGAACAGAACTACTCGTGCCTTATTAGCACTCTGACACCGCAGAACATGACCTCATACCAATACAAACAACCATCTTCCTTCTCTATACTCTGAGCATTCTTTACCAGCAACAACTCAAGACATCCTATTATTTTCACACATCTATGAAGCATCGCATAACCTTTATCAAAATTTTCCTTCACACGTGCCATCCTCGGCTCAATTTCTGTAACCAGAACTGATCCGCCAGCCTACCTCGAAACGGAACCAACATAGCTCCTACCCTTGCAATCAGCTAATTGACAGCAACCTCCCCAACTTGGCTCGAAGACATACATCAAGACACCCTTAACAATTCATAACACTTTTGCTCTAATGATGCCGCAATGAGATTAAACTCAATCATTTACAAGTTTGTGAAAACATAGATCATCTAGTACTATAATCCTCTGCAAATCTCCCATTCATCCCCACATTAGCTGAGTCCACTCTCTTAAGCGACCCAAATTTTATTCAAATTACAACACGTGCCTTTCAATTACACATGGGATCTTCTAACGCACACATAAGGATCATACCACTTAAGAACACTCCGCAAGAGATAACCCACCTGCTTCGCCTCAATTTAGTATTTCAGCACACCTCCCACCGTCATACACATAATACAGCCAATTTAGTCTTCCTGAGTCTGAACTCATACGGCCACAAGTATTGCACCTTACTTTCTAACTAGGAGATACGAAAATATTCTCCACGCGCCCATAACTCGGGGCTACACAACAAATCACAATAGGAAACAAACACTTGACAACTCATCTATCATTCAGCAGACTCCTTCATTACTACCAAGATCACATAGATACATTTTGCAGTACTAACATACTCATCACATGGATATACAACTGCCATTCCGGCTAAGAGGGACAATACCGAACATGTAAGTTCAAAACATTTGCTCACACAATCAGCACCTCGGTGCTCAAGCCACAGGCAATGATCTGGCCTCAAGCCCTCCAGACTGGCCCAACATCAAGCTCACGGAGATCACATCTCTCTCCTTGATCGGAGAATCACAAGCCATCGAGGCACATACAATACTGAGCGCTCACGTGCGCATACAGATGTGTGGAAGGAATTTCAAGAGTTATATCTCAAGCTGAATCAAGTACGCACGATAAGAATTCCAAGAAAGTGAAGTTTTCCTAAAGATTCTGCAGCCTCTCAAAGATAAATACAGACGTCTCCGTACCGATCCGCGAGACTCTACTAAACCTGCTTATGACTCATGAGACCTAGTAACCTAGGCTCTGATACCAACTTGTCACGACCTAATTTGCGTACCCGATCGTGATGGCACCTCTCGTGAAGACAAGGCCAGCCAACTAACCCAAATCCTTCCTTTAACAATTATTTATCATAAATGAACAAAAAATACAACTTACTGGCGTTAAAAGCTATTAATTACAACCCAACACAACCTGACCGGGGTGTCACAAGTCACGAGCATCTAAATAAGATTGAACACAACTACAGGGCCAATAATAATATACAAAGTAAAATTTTTGGAATCAAAGGACAAAGCCAGTGCCGCGAACGTCGGCGGTCACCTTGCTCAGCTACAATGATATACCTTCAATCAGCTAATAACCCGCTACCTGGTGAATAAATACCTGCAACTGCACGCGAGGTGCAGGGAGTAAAGTGAGCACTCCAACTCAGTGAGTAATAAGAGTAAATAATAACTGAGCGGTAAGAAAACACGTAAAGCACTCTATCATGCTATATAGGACAGTACGACCCTTGAGAAAACAGTAAATCCGTGAAAATCCTTTAGAAAAATATCTGGCTCAGTTAAAGAAACCTCTTTTGAAAAATATCCTTTTTCCCAACAGTCAAGCAATTGAATGCATAATCAGATAGTGCAAGTCCGCACATAAGTCAGCCCCTCGGGCACATCACTCCATTAACAAATAACACCAGGGTATATGGTAACAGTGCAAGGAATAGCATGGATGCCAATGATATGAGAGTGCTGAATGTCATGCCACGTAGTACAAACAGGAACCAATGCAAGAACGCAATGCAATGCACATGACCGCTGCGGCGCGCAGCCTGATCCATTTGGGTACCTGCGGTCACTGTGGGGGTTCAGACTCCGGAGGGGCTCCTACATCCCAAGCGCAATATCAATATCACACCGCTGCGGCGCACAGCCCGATCCATCCTCAGTCTAGAAATGCACACATAACACTGTTGCGATGCGCATCCTGATCTATGATAGTCTAGAAATGCACATAAAACCCTTGGGCAATAGTAAAATAGCAGTTCTCAGCTCAAAACGTCAGTAAGTTATCATTTAAGTTTTTAAATCTTAAAAGGACGGCTGAGTTTGCAAAATAGTATTTAAAACCTTGGACCGAGATCAAATAATATGCAAAGTAATGCAAAAACATTGATATCAATCCCTGAAGGATTTAAATAATCGATATGAAGCCCAAAACATGGCAATCAGCCCAAATCATGATAGCATCTAGTAGGTTTCAGTCAATCACGTAGTAAAATCAACAACCGGGACTAACCAAGTCACAATCTCCAACGATGCTCTACCCCACGCTCATACCTGGCGTGCAAGTCACCATAATACAACACTATGATGTGCAAATCCGGGGTTTCAACCCTCAGGATATCATTTACAAGTATTATTCACCTTGAACTGGTGAAATATCTAGCTCACGACACCTTTGCCCCTCGAATCGGCCACCACGTACGTCGAATCTAGCCAAAATCAGAGCGAATACATCACACTATGCCAAAGGAACAATACCCAATCGAAAACAATCAAAATATAGCAGAAATCTCGAAACTTGCAAAACCCGAGCCCAGGGTCGCTTCTCAAAAAATTATAAAACTCATATTACCGGATTCCTCATCTCGCCACGAGTCCATACATACCAAGAACTCCCAAATCCGAGCTCAAATGACCTATCAAATCCCAATTTGAAATATCAAAACTCAAGCCCTAGTTCTTCAAATTTTCAAGGTTGATTCTTCAATAAAATAGTATCTCTAGTCACGAGACTTACCTCCCATCAATTCCCGACAAAATCCTCTTCAATTTCTACCAAAAAGCTCTTAAGGTGGTCAACAATGGAGGAAATTATGAATGGGGTCGGGGATGAAATAATATAAAAAGCCCTCTGGATGCTCAGGTTTTACCCTACGCGAACGCGGTCAACACCCCCGCGTTCGCGATGAACAAATTCCGCCGACCAATAATTTACCCTATGCGAACGTATCAACCCAAATGCAAACGCGATGCTCTGAGTCCTCCAACTATGCGAACGCGATCCCCACTACGCGAACGCGATGCACGGGTCCTCAACCTACTCGAACACGAACTCATCATCGCGAACGCGTTGAACAAACGAGGAAGGGCCCAGACCCCTTCTACGCGAATGCGAGGCCAACCACGCGAACGTGATGACCCAGGAAACTCTACTACGTGAACGCGAGGTTCCCTCCCACGAACGCGAATGCCAAATTTGGCCTGCAACAGCTGTGCATTTTCTGCAATTCCTTCCAAGTTCAAAACCTCCGTTAAGCCATCCGAAATTACCCCGAGGCCTCCGGGACCTTAACCAAAAGTACCAAAATATTTCATAACATCATTCAAACTACTTCCAATCATCAAAACACACCAAACAACGCTAAAACCATCAAATCACATCGGATTCAAGCCTAATTTTCTTCAAAACTTCCGAAATGCGCATTCGATCAAAAACCCAACCAAACGATGTCCGAATGACCTGAAAATTTACACACATATCCAAAATCACCCAACAAAGCTACTGCAACTCTCGGAACTCCATTCCGACCATCGGATCAAAATCTCACCTATCAACTGGAATTCGCCAAAATTCTAACTTCGCCAATTCAAGCCTAATTCTACGCCGGACCTCCAAAATCAATTTTGATCACGCTCCTAAGTCACAAATCATCCGCCGAAGCTTACCGAATCACCGGAAATCACATCCGAGCCCTCTAACTCAATAGTCAACATTCGGTTGACTTTTCCAGCTTAAGTTTTTCTTAAAAAGACTAAGTGTCTCATTTCTTATCAAAACCAATCCAAATCAACTCTAACACACCACATACCGATAATGAAACATGAAGAAGCATGAAATGGGGAAAATGGAGCAATAATACATGAGACGATGGGCCGGGTCGTCACAGACACATGTCATCGTCCTGTTGGCCCATTCTAAATATTTCTTAATTAATTAAAAAGACCCATTATTCATACCCGAAAAATAATTTTCTAAAGCAATTTTTCTAAACTTTTTTTTACTAAAAACTGAAGAATAAAAATGGAATTTTTTTTCCAGTTTTTTCAAAAGACCCATCTTTTTTTCTATTTTCTTTCAAGTTTTTTTCTAGTTTAGAAAAATCTGGAAAAAATGTAATTTAGTTTTTGATAAAAATATAATTTATCAATTATAAAAAATAATTTAGCTCCTCCACCTTTACTAATTGATAAATTACATTTTTATCAAAAACTAAATTACATTTTCTTTTCCAGATTATACAAAAATCATTGTTTTAGAATTTAGTTTTTAGTTTTTTAAAGAAATATTTTTTTTAAAAAGCTGCACTATTTTTTTGATTATTTTATTTTTTAGCAAAAAATATTTAGTTTTTTTTCTTCAGTTTTTACAAAAATATTGCTATAGAAAATTACTTTTTAGATTTTATTTTTGTTTTTACAAAAGCTTTGTTTTAGAAGAAAAAAAATCTATTTTTTGTAAAAACTAGAAAAAAAATTCCTTTTTTTCTTCAGTTTTTAGTAAGAAAAAGTTTTAGAAAAATTGTTTTAGAAAATTATTTTTCGGGTATGATTAATGGGTCTTTTTAATTAATTAAAAAAATATTTAGAATGGGCCAACAGGCTGATGACAAGTGTCCCTCCGTTAACTCAAAGGGTATTTGTGAGCCAAAAACATTAACGGAAGGGCATATTTGGCCCATTAGGTGGATGGAGAGCATTATTGTACCAAAACGAATAGTTCAGGGGTAAATTTAGCCCTTTTTCGATGTTTATATCTACTTCGAATCTTTAATAGTACCCATTATTTTCTCCTAAAGTTAGAAGTTGGAGGAAACCATTCATTACGAGTCAGTTCAAATAAATGCAACAATCGTGTCACGACCCGGCCGGTCGATTTGTGAATTATAGCCCGTTTCCCCTATTTCTGCTTCTTTTTGTGTTCTTCAGCTATATTTGATCATATCGCATTAGTTGGTTCGGGGTTGGAGTGGTTTTGGATTGAATTGAGACACTTAGTCTCTTTTGTGATGGCTTAAGTTGGGAAAGTCAACTGGATATTGACTTATGTGGAAACGACATTGGATTTGAATTTTGATGGTTCCGTTAGTTCTGTTAGGTGATTTTGGACTTAGGAGCATGTCCGGAATATGATTTGGAGGTATGTGGTAGAATTAGGCATGTATTGGCGAAAGTAGAAATTTGGCGATTTTGGTCGGCAGTGGAAAATTTAATATCGGGGTCGGAATGGAATTTCGGAAGTTTGAGTAGCTTCGTAGTGTCATTTGTGATGCGTGTGAAAAATTAGGGGTCATTCAGACGAGGTTTGGTAGGTTTCGGCGCCGTTTGTGAAATTTAGAAATTTGGATATTCCTAGGCTTGAATCCGAGGGTAATTTGGTGTTTTGATGTATTTTTGAGTGATCCGAAGGTCGACTAATTTTTAATGATGTTATGGGATGTGTTAGTATGTTTGGTTGAGGTCCCGAGGGCCTTGGGTGAGTTTCGAGTGGTTAATGGATCAAATCTGGCTTTAAAAGCTACAAATTTTTGGTGTCACCTGTGTCTGGTGTAGGAAGTGCGGACCACACAAAAACTGACGCGGACCGTGGAGGCATTGTGCGGCCGCAAAAGAAGGAATGCATCCACGATGTATTTTATGCAGACTTTGGAAGGCAAGGATCAAGGTCCGCAACCGCGACGGGATTTATGCAGACTGGAGTGAGAAGTGTACGGCCGCGATGGAACTATGCGGACCGCATAGTGGAGGTTCAGAGGGCTATATAAGCGAGGTTTAGGGTTTTATTTCACATCTTGGACTTTGGGAGCTCGGTTTGGGGAGAATTTTTGGGAGTTTTTCAAGGAAATCATCTAGGTAGGTAATTTTAACTCGATTTTGGGTTATGTTCATGAATACATGATTGAATTTATCATTTGCTTCATGATTTGGGATGGTATTTGTGGAGTTTCATAAAATGAATTTTTGGGAATTAAAAGCCCATTTGAGGTCGGAATTGAGTGAAACTAGTATGGTTAGTCTTATAATCGAATGGATTGCCGAATTTTATACTTTTGTTGGATTTCGAGACATGGGCCTGAGCCTCGACTTTTGAGTTGACTTTTGACCTAAAGCTTAGAATTTTCTTATGGGATTGTCTTTAGCCCGCGTTGATTGTATCGAATTGTTTGTGGCTATATTTGAGGCATTTAGAGGTTGGTTCGAGAGGCAAGAGCATCGTGGAGTAGGGATTTGACCGATTTGAGGTAAGCAATGATTGTAAATCTAGTCAAAAGAGTATGAAACGCCGAATTTCGCATCGTTTTACTACTTTGAGGTGACGCACATGCTAGGTGACGGGCGTGTGGATGTGCACCATTGGGGATTATGACTTGGTCCATTCCGTAGCAACTAATAAAGTTGCATATTTAACTGAAACTATATGATACTTATGTATTTTAGAAAAAATTTCTATAAATTGGGCTAAATTCCATATTTGGGCCTTGTGCCAGGGCTGTTTGGACCCTTAGGGGCCTTTTCTTATTATCCTCTCACTATTTTGACTGAAAATCTATACTCAGTCATGCTATGTTTACTAATTTCGTAACTCAGACTTTATTACCCCATTTTGATGCATATAAAATGTTATTCTTGGCTGAGCACCCTATTTTTTACTCATAGCCCGAGTGTCTTGAGAGGTTATGACTGAGTGAGGCCGAGGGCCTATTTTGTGAGGATATTATAGGAGCGGGCTACGCGTCAGAGCATGTTTTTACTGACTCATAATTTTGTGAGGTCGAGAGCCTGATTGATTTATGCCACAAGGTGGCTTGTTTAGTGCTTAGGCTTTAGGATCTCCCAGAGTCTGCAGCCCCCCCTCCCAATGAATGCGGGTACCCTGAATGAGTGATATGAGATTTGTCTGAAGGGTTGTATACGAGTGACTGTGAGGTTTGTCCGAGGGGCTGTATAAGAGTGATGTTCTACCCGAGGGGCTGCTATGAGTGATGTTTTGCCCAAGAGGTTGTTTACGATTTTATCACTTTTACTCTCTTTTACACAGACCATGCCGAATCTGGGGACTTCGTGCCTCATATTTCTGTAAGGCAAATAAGGTTAGACCCTTCCCCCACTGGACTCGATATTTAATATCAATTATTAGCATGAAGCATCTAGTTCTCCAAATAAATGCACAGAACGTGATGACGTCCGTTAGTGTTTAGAGAAACCTAGTGGACTTTGGATAAGGCTATCTTAAAGGATCATTATGTGGACAACATAACTGATCCGGCTAGTTTTGACCATGATGCATGCACAATTTGAACAAAGTAAGGTTTCTATAGAGTTTTAGACTGGTACCCTTGAGCGGACAACTAAAGGGGGAAGGCTTGGAACTGTCGACTACAACGCTGATCGACTAGTTTTACCGCAAATATGCCTTTCCGAATTTAGGGGGTAATGATATAGGAAGAGTGCAACCACTCATTATAAGCGTTGCTATAGTATTTGTTTTGGCACGAGTAGGGTATGATGTTGAGCATGATTATGCAATAATTAAAAAGCATGTTGACATGTATTTGCACATTAAGAAAGCGATAAATGCAGCAGTTTTATAATTTAAAGCAATAAAGGAAAGAAAACAAGGAAAATATGTCAGTTCTGCTTTTAAAGAAGAAATCAAATGCTCAAAGGAATTAAACAGATAATTGCACATAGGGAGCGGTACAAATTGACAAGAATAATCTGAAATGGTAAAAGCCTAAAAATCCCTAGTAGAGTCGCCATGTTGTCGCGCCTCCTTTTTTCTCACGAAATTGGGTTTATGACATTTTGGTTGGGACAACTCTTTCCTTTTGGGAAAGGTATTTTGCAATTTTGAAGAGTCGCCACCTAATGATTTTAAGGTACGTTAGGGCACTTATGGGGTTCAACTACAAATACGTTTGATAACCAGAGATAGGGTAAGGGTTTGAAATTATCCCAAGGGGAAGGTGTTAGGCAAGCCTCAGGATCTACTAGTGTGGTTCCCGGCCAGATAGTTTTGTGAATTTGTGCAATTAACAAGCAAACAAATAAGGCTCAAACAATAGGGGATTTTAAATACACAAGTGTTTGAAAATGATTAAATAAGGCAAGGTTTTTGAAAAGAGTTATAATCTAAGCATGTTAATGAATGTAAAGGGGTCCTAGGTTTGTTTGTAATATGGATCACATCAATGCAATACCCGATAATCACTCCTCAAAAGAGGGTCTACACGTGGTATTAGCGCACCGGTCATCATATCCATATCTAACCCTTCCCATCCCGTAGAGGTATTAAAGCGCGGACTAGTCTCGACCTCTATTGCGTGCTATTACTCGTCCTGTTTCTATTGGTCCCAGAGGTATTTTAGGACTACTATTCCTATAAGAGGGAGGATTTTTGGCTGACTCTAAGGTTTAAAGGTAAAAAGCTAAGGCGACATACAAAAAAACATGTAGGACTGCATTTAAAGGGAACATGTAAGCAATTAGAAGGCTCATATAGACCTCCGCAAATAATGCGTATAAATAGCACGACTTAAACACAGTTAAGGTCTGAATCTAAAAAGTCCTAAAGCAGGGAATTTGAGTCACAACCACATTCATTATATAGCTCAGATAAGAAGTCTGAATCAGGCCTGCCTGTTGGTTGTAGCAATTGATAATTAACGAAGGCAATTCCAGTTTTATTCAAGTAGTTACCTAAGGCTTGCCTAGGAGTAATAATAATAGCCTATGAGTATGATTTCTATATTGATTAAGAAACGCAGTAGAGCATTAATTAATTTTAGGTAGACAACTTGAGATCCTATGGACATGCTTTCTAATGGTATTAAGTCGAGGTAGTGTTTGAGAAAATTATTAAAGAAGCGGCAGATTAATTAACTAATCCAATTTAGAATACCAATATGAACTAGATAGCTTCTCCAGCTAAACTATTTTTAAATTATATATGGGCATGATTTCTATTATAGCTATTTAGATCCTTAAGACATGGTATCTAAGTGTGTGAAGGCTGACTTTGGACTTATAGACATGGTTTTTAAGGGAAACGAGTTTGGATACATGCTGTAACGAAAGTTGAGCTTCAATTACTTTATATCTTATAGTCATTATATCTAATTGTAAAACTGCATTTTAACCCTATAGGCATGTTATCTATTATTAAAGCCATTTATATCCTATAGACATGATTTTTAGTTATGAAAGTGAAGCATGCAGAATTTATTTTAAACAAGCACTGATCCTATACGTATGTTATCTAACAGACCATACTTGAAGCAAATAGACCCTATATGCATGTTATCTACCTAATCTATCCACAATGTACAACTACGCACCCTTTTCACTAATCTCCCCGATATTGTTTACAAATTATTATAGCCCAAATGATTGAATTACAAAAGAAGTGCATAAATAAGAAATTACAACCAAAAGAAGCCTGATCTTGACTTCCTATCTGAGTTATATAATTAATCACTTCAATGCCAATGTTTCAAAGCCTTTCTCATACCTGAGTGTGTCAAAGTTCCCTAAGGATCTTAGGGGATCCCGGGCAGTGCTTATAACCAAGTTTACATAACCAAATAGAATGAGTGTAGTGTGAAAGGGCCAGCCCTTATGTGTCCAAGATCAGAGGGAACTCAAGGGTCCCAAGGCAAGGCTCACACAAGAGGGGCAAAACGTAGGTTCTAAGAGTATAGTGGAAGTGCAGAACATAGTTTGAAAGAGATTTATTAAAACTGGATTGGAAATAGCAAGTGGTAAGGGTGATTTTGAAAACAGTTGTAGTAGTGAAACTAAAACTACACAGAATCAGTAGTCATTCAAAGGGGAAAGGGATTGTGGGATACATTGTATAACCCCAGCAAGGGTCTGGTTTGGTCATGCGCGGCAATAGGTGATGCTGGCATGGACACAAACCATCCAAAGGAACATAAACACATATAGGGATATGGGGGCTTGGGATTCATAAGGTAGAAAGTACATGACTGACAGAGTACACATATAGGTAAGCATTAGTTTAAAAGGGAAAGGGAACATATTACAGCATGCTAGTGACATGACTTGACTAAAGAAACATGAGCAGAAGTAGACAATAATGAGAAACTGAAGCAACTTAAAGAAACATGTTGTTGTTGAGACTTAAAAATTAACTAGGACATACCGATAAAGATGCAAAGTGCAAAAGGTAAGGCAAGCAAGATTCCACAGTCTAGCCTTGGCTTTCAGTCGGCTAGGCAAAGGAAGAGAGAATTTTTGAGTGTAAGTGTGTTCTGAACTCAAGTTGTTCGTCTGCTTGAAAGAAGAGAGGGTATGGTATTTATAGTTTTGAAAACGAGTGACGAATAAGGTGATAAGTAAATTTTTAACACAAACATGGAAATAATTACAATCAGAATCAATTAACACAAGTGATTCCCTTTTATTAAGGAATCACTGCTTAACGGATTCTAACATGTTTAGTTAAGGAAATAAATCAGTTTGGGGATAGATTGATTATTTCCATATAAGGGGCAGTAAAAGTATGAATTAAATGACTGAGTCTAAGTACAAAATATGCTTAATTTTGGGAAAAAATTCAAAGTAAAACATCACAGCAATTAAAGGAAAAGAGTCGGTCAATTTAAACAAACAAATGAAATTAGGGTTCATAAGAAAACCTTTTGAAATCAATTGGAACATTGAAGGGGTCAGAATCAATCAAGAAAGGATATGATTCTACACCTCAGCCTATAAATAGCAAGGCATGAACAGGCATGCAGGGTCAAACATGTTTACACAAAGAAGCAACACAAACATACAGTAGTAGTAGAGGTAAGCTAGGGTTCAGTAGTAAAAGGGAAATATTTGAAGCACAGTAATCAAGTAGTCACATAGAACCAAAGTGCAGAGAACCAAACTAACAGTAAGAGAGTCAGAAACAAGCAAATGGCCTCATAGTAATAAGTGAGGCAAACCTTTTAAGAAATTAGGGCTTCGACAGTAGTTGAGTTTAAGAGATGATAAGAACTCAAAATCAGATAAGTCAAGCAAGACAAAAAGATTCAAACGCAAAGAACTTAATCGAACCAAACATGCGTATAAAATAAACCAAGAGAGTTTCAGAAGTCCAGGTAGAGTCAAAACACTTAAGGCTTTTAGCATGATGAACTAGGCAGCAGCAAACATGGACAAACATAGTAAAAATCATAAAAAACACATTAAAAATCGGAGAAAAGTTTAGGAAACCCTAATCGTTAAAAAATAGGGAGTCATTTTGAAAGCAAAATCGAAGAACCTTCGAGAAACACTTAGAAGTTTGTAATAAGCACAGATCTAAGATATATCTAAAAGAAAAATTGAACAGCTCTTAGAGCTAGGGTTTCAAAGAACCCAGAGAAAGTGAGAAAGGCTTTAAAAGATACCGATCTAGCCGGAAAAGTCAAGGATCTGACTTGAACAACCATGGATGGCCGAAAAAGGACCAGAGATCGAAGTCGAGCAGGGACTGGATCAGACCTCTTCGATATTTGTCCATGGAATCACAAAAATATGTAACCAGTAGACATAGGAGACGAGTACACATCTCATAACTCCATGGGAGACCATGGATTAGGTAGGGATTGAGGTGGATTAGGGTGAAATGGGGTGGCGGTGGCTAGGGTTTGGGTGAGGCTGCAAAGAGAATTTGAGATAAGGGGATTCAAGGGCGGTGTTTGGTGAAAAGTGAATTAGGGTAAGGGGTCGTTTAGGTTTATTTTAGGAAGATTGAACGGTGGTCGTTGATCTGAATGATCAACGGCTTGGATTAAAAGGGTAGGTGGGGAATCCGGGTTTGAGACTATTTAATTGAGTTGGGGTCGGGTTTAATTGAAATTGGGTCGGGGTTTAATTAGGTCTGATTTGGGTTCAATTTAGGCTAGAATTTAAACATAAATGGGTTGTTATTTAAATTGCCAATTTTTTTGCTTTTTCAATTATAAAAACAACAACAACAACAACAACAACATAATGATTCACAGTATGTAAATGACAATTTAAAAATATAGGGCTTAATATTATGAATATAAAACATGATTAAATCATAAAAAGGCTAATATTGCAATTATAGGCAATTAACTTTAAAAAATACTAAATAAAATTGTATAAATATGCAAAAATTACTTTAGCCATATTTTGGCAGAAATATAAAATCCAATAAATTAATCATCAAAAATAATAATTTTGGACATAATTATTGGGATTTTATGGATGAAAAAGGGAAATAAATCAATTTAAAAACCTTAAAAAGTATGGGAAAATAATAAAATACTTGGACATACTTGTATATGCATATATATACTATTTTGACAGTATTTTGCATATTGAAAATATATAGGGAAAAAGTAGGTGTCAACAGCTGCCCCTTTTTACCCGGGAAAAGGATGAAAAAATTATCGGGTAAATATATGACGATCAATTTTGACTGTGCAAAACAATTTAAAGAGGTTAGGTCACACCCTAGATTCTGAACTGCCTACATATCCCTGGTTTTGCAGGAATCAGGCCATATGTAGTTCAAGATCCATCGGTGGAGTATGTCGTTGGGAGACTTTCCAAGAACGGACGCAAGATCTAGGGCTGGGTGAGTGGACGGCTTACGGGAATGGTTAGGTTTGATATGGCTGCAGGTACTGGAGCGGAACTGCTCCCTCCAGGATGGTTGTTACCTGTCAGTTTACCTGCAAATAAGCAATATAAACATATATTGTGCGTAAATTTAGACATGATGCAAATTCCTGTTGGACCATGAATGTTGTCTTTGAACGGTTAGGATGACTTTAGACCATGATGTCCTGGGCCAAGAAGCGTATAATAAAGGATTCGTAGGCCATGACATGATGTTCTCGGGCTATGAGGATGGTGCCTCCGAACCATGATGCCTTTGAATAATGATATGCAAAAGATTGAAAGAGATCCTCGGGCCATGCATGGTGTTCTCGGTCTATGAAGATGGTGCCTCCGAATGATGACACCTTTGGATGAGTTGGTGATATTTCAGCCCATGAAGAGTGCTGTAGCATGTGGCGATCTTTCAGCCGTACAATGTGGCAATCTTTCAACCGTGCAATGTGGCGATCTTTTAGTCATGCAATGTGGCGATCTTTCAGCCGTGCAATGTGGCGATCTTTCAGCCGTGCAATGTGGCTATCTTTCAGCCGTGCAATGTGGGTGGAGACAGCATTTAGTCTCGGAAGGCAGAATGGTAGCCTTATGCAATGCAGATGCAAATAGAGGTAGAACTTAACCTCGGAAGGTAGAATAGTAGCCTTATGCAAGCTGGAAGGAAGAATGGTAGCCTTATGCAGATTGGAAGACAGAATAGTAGCCTTATGCAATGCAAATGCAGACAGAGGTAGAGCTTAACCTTGGAAGGCAGAATAGTAGCCATGTGCAAGTTGGAAGGCAGAATGGTAGCCTTATGCAGATTGGAAGGCAGAACAGTAGCCTTATGCAATGAAGATGCAGATAGAGGTACAACTTAACCTCGGAAGGCAGAATAATAGCCTTATACAAGTTGGAAGGCAGAATAGTAGCCTTATGCAAGAATTTAATAGCAAATGACAGTAGTGTTTTCTTAGCTGATAGCATATTGCGTCGTGGTGATTACTGGGAGCATTGTAACATATGGGACATTACTGGCGTATGGATAGCAGATGTTAGCAAGTGTAACGGTGAAGAGATTCGTATCCTTGAACAACATTTGTTCCATGAGTGTACAGTATGTTTTAATGATTTTGTAATCCTTGTGCCTACATCGAAAGAAAAATTGTGAGTTTTGTAAAGGGGAAGGTTAGTTCGTATCCCCGCTGTCTTTGCTTGACTCGCTCGGCTTTGATTGGCGATACCATTTGTATCATTGAGGTAGCATTTCTAAACAAAGCAGTTTCAATAATAAACATGCATGATTTTGTGAAACTATGACATAAATGTATAATTAAAATAGTTTTTAGATGAATCGACGACTGTGACGTGGTTTGAGATATTGCAACATCTATTGCTATAGAATTTTGAGGGTCCCCCTCAAAATTTTTCCCCAGTTTGATGGGTTGACATTTTTGACTGTTGCTCGTGCAGCGATCAGCTGAGATTACTTCGGAATTTTGAGGGTCCTCCTCAAAATTCTGCCCCAGTTTCCAATTTCGGGGAGAAATGAAAATTTTATTGAATCGTGATTGAACCCATAGGGCTGCCAACGTATCACCTCTTAAACGAGAATCAGGTCAGGCGTAGTTCAATTTACATCATATAAGGAAAGCATAAAGATTACACATAGTAAATTAATCGACTTTGGCCAAATTTCTCTGTCAATTTCTGCAAGTATGAGGGCTCCTCCTGTCAAAACCTGGTGAACCATGTACGGATCCTGCCAGTTGGGAGAAACTTCCCTTTGGCTTCATCTTGATGCGGGAAAATTTTCTTTAACACCAGCTGCCCTGGTGTGAACTGTCTTGGCTTGAATCTTTTATTGAATACTCTAGACATTCTGTTCTGATAGAGTTGACCGTGGCAAATCGCATTCATTATCTTTCCGTCTATAAGAGCTAGTTGCTTGTAACGACTTTTCACCTACTCTACGTCGTTGAGCTCAACTTTCTGTATGATCCTTAGGGAAGGAATTTCTACTTCGGGGAGAATGATGGCTTCTGTACCATAAACCAGCATTTAATGGGTTGCCCCGGTTGATGTGCGGACTGTGGTGCGATACCCTAATAGAGAAAATGATAACTTCTCGTGCCACTGTTTATGCTTCTCTATCATTTTCCTCAATATCTTCTTGATATTCTTGTTGGCGGCTTCCACAGCTCCATTCATTTGAGGCCTGTAGACTATGGAATTCTTGTGTCTAATCTTGAAAGATTCACACATAGCTTTCATCAAGTCACTATTGATATTGGAGCCATTATCAGTAATGATTGACTCTGGAATACCGAATCGACAGACGATGCGGTTGCGGAAAAAGTCTGCCACGACTTTCTTAGTTACTGCCTTGTAAGATGCAGCTTCGACCCACTTGGTGAAATAGTCAATTGACACTAGGATAAACCTGTGTCCGTTGGAAGCGGCAGGCTTGATTGGTCCAATGACGTCTATTCCCCAGGCGGCGAACAACCACGATGAGTTCTTGGAGTTCTTGGTTGCCCATTCTTCTCGTACCTGATGTATGAGTAAATTTGAATCTCTAATCACTAGCAGCTCTTGTACGTTCATGTCAATTAGTCAATGGCCATTTTGAGCCTTAAGATGCAGGCTTCATATTCGGCCATATTGTTGGTGCAAAGGAACCTGAGTTTGGCGGACACTGGATAATGCTGACCAGTTTCTGATACCAAGACTGCTCCTATGCCAACTCCTTTGAAGTTTGCTGCTCCATCGAAGAACATTCTCCAACCGTCATAAGATTCTGCAATGTCTTCTCCTATGAATGATACCTCTTCATCAGGAAAATACACTCTTAAGGGTTTGTATTCTCCATCCACAGGGTTTTCAGCAAGGTGTTCTTCCAGTGCCTGTCCCTTAACCGCTTTCTAAGTTACGTAAATAATGTCGAACTCACTCAACAGGATTTGCCACTTGGCTAGCTTGACAGTGGGCATGGGCTTCTGAAAGATGTACTTCAAAAGGTCCATCCTCGATATGAGGTTCGTGGTATAGGCACAAAAGTAATGTCTCAGCTTCTGAGCCACTTAAGTTAAAGCACAGCAGGTGCATTCCAAAAGAGAATACCGGGCCTCGTATAGGGTGAACTTCTTGCTAAGATAATAAATGGCTTGTTCCTTTCTCCCTGTTTCATCATGCTACCCTAAAATGCAGCCGAAAGCTCCATCTAACACTGCAAGGTAGAGCAATAAGGGTCTACCTGGCTTGGGCAGAACTAATACTGGTAGTGTTGACAGGTACTCCTTGATTCTGTCGAAGGCCTTTTGGCAATCATTGGTCCATTTGGTAGCGGCGTCCTTCTTTAACATTTTAAAGTTTGGCTCACAGATAACTGTAGATTGTGCTATGAATCGGCTGATGTTGTTCAGCCTTCCCAGGAAACTCATCACATCTTTCTTGCTCTTTGGTGGTGGTAATTCTTGAATGGCTTTGACTTTTGATGGATCCAGTTCTATTCCTCGACGGCTCACAGATAACTGTAGATTGTGCTATGAATCGGCTGACAATAAACGCAAGCAACTTCCCAGCAGGAACCCCAAATGCACATTTTGCGGGGTTTAGTTTTAGGTTGTACCTCCGTAGTCTATTGAAAAACTTCTTGTATGTGGTCAGTGGCCTTCTTGGATTTGATGATAACTTCATCCACATATACCTCTATCTCCTTGTGTATCATATCATGGAAAATGGTTCTCATGGCCCTCATGTAGGTAGCCCCTGCATTCTTCAGGCCGAATGGCATCATCTTGTAACAATACACTCCCCATGGCATAATGAAAGCCATTTTCTCAGCATCTTCCTCATCCATCTAGATCTAATAATTAACCAGCGAAGCAATCCACGAATAACTGTAGCTCATGCTTGGCGCAATTGGCAATCGGGATGTGTATATTCGATAAAGGGAAGTCGTCTTTTAGACTGACCCGGTTGAGATCCCGGTAGTTGACATAGACTCTAACCTTCCCATCCTTCTTTGGTACTGGCACAATGTTGGCTAACCATGTCGGGTACTCAACCACCCTGAGAACCTTAGCTTTGATCTACTTGGTGACTTCTTCCTTGATTTTTAGACTCATATTAGGTTTGAACTTTCTGAGCTTTTGCTTTACCGGTGGACACATTGGATCGGTTGGCAGTTTGTGAGCCACAATAGACATACTCAGACCAGTCATGTCATCATATAACCAGGCAAATATGTCCTCATACCCCTTTAGGAACTCTATGTATTCTCTCTTCTCTGATGGTGATAGGTGAATGCTAATTTGTGTTTCCTTGACGTTTTCTGCATCTCCAGGTTAACAATTTCAGTTTCGTCCAGGTTGGACTTAGGTTTGTTCTCAAAGTTTTCAACTTCTTTGACAATCTCATCAGGTATGTCATCTTCTTCTAAATCAATGTCTATTTTTTGCGTTGTCTCATTGCATATCACAGTCATTGGTTCATCAAGATAAGTAATAATAATGCTGTATTGGTAAAGTAAGGAGGAAAATGATAGAAATAAATATTAATTCATTGGAAAAATCAAACATGCTTTGATAATTGAATACTCTCTCCATTTCATATTGTTTGAGGTAGTTTGACTCGACACGGAGTTTAAGAAAAAAGAAGAAGAATTTTGAAAGTTGTGGTCTTAAAATTGTGGGGCCATGCCATTTGTGTGGCTATAAAAGCTTCTCATTAAGGGGAAAAGGGTAAAATGAAGAGTTTATTTCCAAATTTATAAATGTGTTATTTATTTTGGAACAGACTAAAAAGAAAAGTACCTCATTTAATATGAAACGGAGGGAGTAATTATTTTGAACATTGAAGATCTTATTGCGGAAATTGAAAAATGCAAAAGGAAAATCATTCAGTAAATAAAACAGTGAATAATGCTTGTTTTAGCCTTGCTACCTTGAGGCTCGTCCGGCTCTGGTGGTCCTGATGGTCCAATTTTTGAGGTGTGCTCCTCTGCTCACAGCTTGTATAGAAGGACCTTCCTCCCCCTGCTCCTTGAGAATAACACAGCAATTCATATCATTGAGCTCTAAAAACAAGTTTTTCACTATCGCGAGTGCTTCTTCCTCATCTGTCCCATAGACGACGTTGGCATGTTGGAAAGTCTACTCTAGGTGCAGTACTGGTTGCTCTAACGGGTAGTAAGGACCACGCCATGGTGGCAGCCAATTATTGAACTCCTCCCAGGTGTATTCATATCCCAAACCGAAAGTAGTGCCATATTTCTTGAGTTTTATAGGTTTAGAGATTCCTTGGAGGTTCTTCACTACTACAAAAAAGTCCTTTGGCGGCAATTATATAGCGACAATAAGGCAATGGTCGCTAATAAATTATTTAAGCTTAAATATTAGTGGCATATGACCATTAGCCAGTAAAAAAATATACTTTTACCGGCAATAAAAAATAATAGCCACTAAAAATTATTAATTGAAATTAATCTTTTATTATTTTAACTGTCACTCCGCACAAAGAAGAGAAAATCTTTCCCTCCATTTTTTTGATACCTTTTATGGTTTCCCACCCTAATTAGAAGACAATAGAACGAAAACATTATATCGTTTCCCTCCCCAGTTGAATCGACTTCCCTGCCAAAAAGCCCTAACTCGCTGTTGTGTCAACGCCTGTGCGATTTACAGTGCATCAACGACAGTTCCCATCTTCTTCCCAGGTAAATTCTTATCTCTTTGATTTTACAGTCAATCTACAGTAGATCAGTTTAAATCGATTTACAGTGCGTCAATGGCATTATTAAATTCTCTTCTTCCAATCGATTTACAGTAAATCAGTTCCTTGCAATCGATTTACAGTAGATTTTGTATTGATGTTGGTCGATTGATTTACAGTAAATCAGTTCCTAACTCGCTATTGCGTTAACTGCTGCTGTAGTACCTGTCCATCTTCTTCCCCGGTTAAATCAGTCGTTTGCAATCGATCTATAGTAGATTTTGGATTGATGCTTGTCGATTAATTTACAATATATCATGTGTAATTTAATCTAGTAAAAGTCATGCTATATGGCTGTTCTATTTGAATGTAGAAAATCCTGATTTAGGAAGTTTGTTTCGACTTTGTTTCGGCCGCTTATCTTTATATCTAAATTTTTCCTATGTTATAAACCAATTTTTGGGAAAGAAACTCATATACTTGCCAAGGTTAATGTTCTTGTACATAGGATTCATGTTCTGTATGAAACAATGTATTGTAGAATGGACAAAGATTTTCAGATCCTTTAATAAGTATGGACGCCCTTTGTTACTTTAAGAATGAACCTCAAATGGCGTAAAACAGGCCCTCGGCTATTCATATATTAGATTGAACTTTGTTAAGTGCTTAGATAACGAATATAAATATATAGAGTACCGCTTAGATATCTTTCTGATTGCAAAATATGCATATGAAACTTAATGTGTAAAACATGTATAAAAACTAGCCTATTACATGGCTAGCCACAAAGAGATGTGACCATTTGTTTGCCCAAGTAGTTCTCAGTATTTGTTTGGACTATATTTCTTGTCCAATAAAATTTTCATTCTGTAGATATTGTAGAAATAAGAATCAAACAGTATTCTGCTGTAACTATCACTACCCAGCGCCAAAACATAATGCTCCAATGTCTGGATTGCAGTTTTCCTATGTGTTCTGAGTTTTTGTTTTCTCCAATTGCTTCTGTTATTTCCAATATTCCAAAACCTGTCTGCCCTGCCTCGCCTGGCTCCATGTATGTATTTTTGAAGTCTCCTTGTACATTAAACCAATCCACAAAAAGGCACCACTACTCATCTGAATACTAGCTTCATCTTTGCACCATCTATGGACATAATTGACCTAGTATTTTTTTGATAATATCTATGAAAATGACCCATTACTGTTCGATGCCTAAACTTAGATGATTCATTCCTGTGCATTTGAGATGTTAACTTGCATTAGGTAGTCCATTCCAAACACCTCATTTGCTCCTGTTTTAGCTTGCCAAAAGTACTTGTTTAGTATATAAATTCTGGGCAGCATAGTACTCATCCTCGCTTCTATGCTTGTGCCTAACTTTAACTTCCTTCCCGTGGAATGAGTGCATAGCACTAATACCACCAACTGTAATTCCATCAAAGTATAGGGCATAGACACAGTATCTTTCCCTGCAAAAAAAGAACACAGTGTTAGTAAAAATCTTCATCACCATGCTCTCCTCCATTTGGATTTGAACATGATGATGCATTGAGTAAACACCCTTAGATTCTATCCATGTATGATCAGTTGTTCTGTTCCAATGATTTTGATATAATATTACATCAATTCCACCAACATGTTTAATATAAACCATTTTGAACCCTGAACTGATCCACCAAAAGTCCTGTCCTGTAGTTCTATACCAGTTGTGTACATATGCAAATCTGCCTATTTTAAGGGTTGATATATGTGAGCCCCAATGTAATTCTATTCTAGATCTTTGTTGGAGTATTTCCTGTGAGTTTGAGATGTTAATCTCAATTTGATTTTCCACTCCAATCACATCATATACTCCTGTTATAGCTTGCCAAATGAGGCCGCCTATCACAGTAAATTTGGGCAGCATAGTACTCCTCATTGTTTCTATGCTTATGCCTATCTTTGGCTTCCTTTTTAGTGGAGTGAGTGCATAGCACTAATTCCACCAGCTGAAAATCCACCAAAGTATAGGGCATAGGTACAGTAACTTGCCCTGCAAAAAAGAAAACATAGTAAAAAGTGTAATCACCATGTTCTCTTCCTTAAGGATTTGAACATGATGATATTTTGTGTAAACCCCAATTGTCTGCTCCTCTAACTTTCTCTCCTCCATATGGATTTGATCATTATAATCGATTATATTCTCAGATTTCCTCCTGCTCCAGTTGTGTATCAGTTGTAGCTTTCCTTTCTCTCCTTGTGAGTCAAAGTTGTCCGCAAACCTCATTGCTTCTTGAGATGGATTATTTCATAGCAATTATATTGGTTTTTTAATTTATAATTGTGTAATTTTAATATATAAACTAGTTTATATTCCATTTAGCTTTAGAATTGACAAAAGTAGCGCATTTTTGGAGGATCCGACACCGACACGGGTGTGGTAGCATTTTGGTAAGTCTGCAACACAGACTATGGAATTACGATCAGAATTGAATATTTGTTGAAATGCTCCATGTCAAAAATATTGGTTCATCTGCCTCTGTTGGGACTTTGAGTTATTTTCCTTTTTTGGGTGGGGGGGGGGGTGTCCATTCAGCTGATGTTTCTTGAATTTGTTCTTGCGACTGATATTTGCAGAGGTTTATGCATACAATGAGAGGCATATAGGGAGCTCTTATTGTTACTTCTGGTTTCCAAATTATAATGGGCTTCTTTGACCTATGGAGAAATCTTGTTAGGTGTGTGTAATTTGAAGTTCTTGTTTTTTCAGTCTTGAGCATGTGGAATATTCAACTTTAGGTCATCAACTTTATTTTCTGTATAACTTCTGCATTTCTTGTATAATTTAGGTTACTTAGCCCTCTAGCTGTGACGCCACTTGTTACTTTGACTGGACTAGGGCTCTACCATCTTGGCTTCCCATTTGTGAGAATTTTAATCCTAGACTTCTCGTATAATATATGCTTTTGATTAAAATATTCTCTCTGGAAAGATGAGAACATCAGATTGCTAAAAACATGTTCACTAATAAAATTTTTTGTATTCTTTATTTTGTAGATTACAGAATGTGTCGAAGTTGGGATACCACAGTTGATTTTCATGGTTGTCATCACACATGCAAGTAATTCCATTCACTATAATAAATTTAAGTTTGGATTTATATGTTTTTTTTATGAGTACATTGTTCTCTTTCATGGAGTTGTTGAAGAAGATACCGTAGCGTATTCTCGTTACTAGAGCAGTGATATTGATCAAGTGATTTTGAAATGGTATAGCCTGGTGAGTAAAGGTAAATATATGAACTTGCTAAAATAATTTGCCGATCAGAAGATCCAGGATACACTGTAGCATTTTTGTGCATTGAGCATAAGGGTTAAAGAAAACAATTCTAACATAAAGCTTGCACATGTCGTGATAGTAGTTATTCACATCATATATACTCTTCCTACTCGAATCGAATTCCTCCACTTGAAATTGGACGAATTATCTTGGTGCTGAACGATGACCCTCCTCCTAAGAGAAATAAGGTTTTCAGATACTATTTGGTTATACATGAAACACTGTATTTTGACTTCCACGATTGATATTTCTCTAGTTAATCATGTTAAACACAGTGTTCATTGACTTAAAGAGAGTGTATTGTTAGTAGGTACAGGAAGTTGTGAAGATGATGGAGATGGGTGGATATATCATCAGCTATGCAAGGTTCCATTCTCTTGCAACTATAAGAAACTTATTGTCATAGAAAGTAAACTTCATTGTTCAAAGTTATTCACTAATCAATATCAAATTTCAACTGTCCACCTTTCTACTTATATTTTTCTATAATTTGAGTTGTAAGTTACTTGAGCTCAATGAAGCTTCTTAATCGTCCTATGACGTTCAATGGTTGTCCTCATTTTGCTGACTAATTTTTATGAAGAATTCTCCCATCATGTAGTGGTTATGTGAGAGGCTGAGTTTGTCTAGCTATGTGAATGAAACTCTGAAACATTTCCCCTGTTAACAGGTTTATCTGTTTATATCTTCTCAAAGAATATCTGGATGTCTGGTGACAGAACCCATAAAGAAGGCGTATAAGATTCTCTCAAGATCAGAAGGCAGCAAGTGTAAAGTTTCACCTGAGAAGGAAGCAAGACGGACTTCAACCACACTCCAATTTGGGGGAGTGAGTTTCCAAAGGGAAATTGTAAGAATAAACCAATCAACCAAAAGCCATGAAGAGTCTGATAGTGGAGTAATCTTGTGTGAGAAGGAAGCTGTATCTGCTTTATGTGGCATTAGAGCCATTTGGGTCAGTCCCTCCAACATAAGAAAACATATTGCCAGCTATTTGCTCGATGCTGCTAGGTAATGCCATTCACTTTCTCAGAGTTGTTATGGTTCCTTGAAGTTTTTTTATTGAAAATATATTGCATGCTTAATGAACTGACAGAAGTTAAATTTTCAGGGTTCAAACTAGTAATTGCTCCTTAGTTTGAATTGGAAACAAAAAAGAATTCATGTATGAGAAACGAGAGCACTGGAAAAGGAAGAAAGGCGACAGTTACTGAATAAACAAATCTAATTTCCATAGAGTGAGAGCCTGATGCTCTCACTTGACAAGTGTCTTTGTGAACTTGTAGCTGAATTCTTCTTCACTTGCACTTGATAATTTACGAAGGGGACCCTGGTATGCAAGTATTCACAAGGTCAAAGTGGTGTACTCCATCAATGTCGTATGAGAAGATCCTACCACGGTGTAATATATCTATATTGCAGAAACAGAATGGTGTAGTACTCTCTGCTGCTCAAGTACATGATGGAGTTGCTTGGTTGGTGGTGCTTTTCAAGATGAAGAGATGTCCTCCAGCTTCGTAAAGTTTACCAGAGACTTCTACTCCCCGGGTACAATTGCAGTTTCAGACATAATGCTCTCTAAAAGTGAATATGGCACAGTGATTGAAGCATTGTCATAGAAAATACCTCTAGTTTTTCCATGCAGTAATTGTTTTGATAAGGAAATTGTTCTGAGCAATATAGTTGAGTGCTATCAAGGTGGTTTAGAGATTATTAAGATGTTTTTGCCCATACTTCCAATATTCAATATGCAACAATTTCAAATTCATGCTATTATAAAGGTGTCAATGGTGATAAAGTGGCTGTTACGGGCAAGGATTATGCTTTACCCAACGGTGTGATGTCCTTTGTATTGCTGCTTCTATATGTATCTCTTCTGTTGTTGATGCCCAGTAGCTATATTTTATCTAGCCTGTGTGTCCTGTGTCTTCCCTTAGAAAGAACTGCCTTGTGCGTGCAGAGTTGGGAAGTATTTGGTTGTTACAACTGTTGTTCTTCCTGCATGCTTGATTATTTTGTATCACAGCTAAGTTCCTTACGCTCCATATAGGACTAGAACACTGAGAATGCAGCATAATATGCCACAGTTCCTTAGATTTCATGTGCACACTTAGTGTTGAAACATTAGAGCTTTGAGCATGTTTTCCCGTGAGCTCCTCCACCAATTTTTCTTTGAAACATTTGATCGAGCATGGTTGTCCCTCGCTAAATTTCCACTGGCCAGAGGTTCTTTGGAACAGATTTAACCATATAAGTTTTTGCCATTTGATGACCTTTGAATCTTCTATTCTAGGTAATTTGGAGCCAAGAAAGGTTCGTGGGCCTATTTTACTAAAAGATATTTGTTTGTGTCCCTTTCTGGTTATGGACTTTTAGTTTCATAACCTCGCAAATTATTATCAGTTTTGTTGTTTGGCAACATTTACTTCCTATTGACATAGTTATTTTATAATTTCAGGCCATACAATCTGATGTTCGATAATTTAGCGGGTGGAAGATTTCAATATGACGAAGAGTTTAAGAGATTATTTGAATATTGTTATTCGTTAAGATTAGTTATATAGTGACATTAGCTATTTACTTCAAACAATATGCATTATTTTTTAAGGTTTTGTGATATTAATATTTTGGATTAGTACTTCCTTTTGTTCGTTAAAATTTAACGAGATATACTATAGTTTTATGAATTAATATCAATATGTTTTGTTATTTGCATTATTTTTTGGTCGAATGTAGTACCTATTATTAATGGTGTCTAAACTTACCGTTATAGCTTCTGAATTTTAGTGCCAATTTAACAGGATTAAGACGTTTAAACAGGAATATTGTAACCATTATATTGCTATTAAAGATGATTTTTAGTGGCAATTTAATTGACTCTGCTATTCATTAAAATGGACGCTAAAGGGGTAGAAGAGATATTGTTGCCAATTTAATTGCCACAAAACAATTACCGCTAAAGGTAAGAACTTTTAACGACAAATATTTTGAATTTAGCGGCTATAAAAATGGACGTTAAAGGAGCATTATTAGTCATTTTTAGAATGGGTTTAGCAGCCATAATAATTGCCTCAAACAATTGCCGTTAAAGCAGATGAGTTTTAGCGGCAATAAATCATACCTTTTACCAGCTTTTGGCATAAATGCCGCTAAAGGCTTTACCGACCCCGACATCACCGGCTAAAGATCAATTGCTGGTAAATAATATAGTGGCTATTGTTATTGCCGCCAATGCTATTTTTTATTGCCGCTAAAGGTCATTTTGTAGTAGTGCTTGCCGAGTCCTTTTCCAGGTTCGTACCCACTCGAATTCAATATACTTCCGATCCTGTTATCCCACTATATGTCTTTGTCGACAGCATTGACCCGCTCGATGTGGTGGTAGGTCTCTCCACTTAGCTTTTTTCTTTCTCCGATTGCCGGAATGGTCTGGTGACTGTATATAGGATTACCGTCGTCACCGTGAATGATCACTTCCTGGTAATTCTATTCAATCTTTACGGCCTGATGCAGCGTTGATGCTACGGCCCCAACAGCATGAATTCATGGTCGTCCTAGCAACAAGTTGTAGGATGCTAGCACATCTATTACTTAAAAATCAACCTCGAACCAGCTTGGTCCCATCTGCAGACATAGACTAATCTCACCAATGGTTGACCTCTGAGACCCATCAAAAGCTTTCACATTGATTGCTCCTTCTTTTATCTCATGCACCCCTTTACCTAGCTTCTTGAGTGTTACCAAAGGACATATATTAAGGTTGGAACCCTCATCGATCAGGATCCTGTTGATGAAATAGTCTTCGCATTGTAAAGTGATGTGCAGCGCTTTGTTGTGACCTAGCCCTTCAGGCGGCAACTCGTCCTCATAAAAGGTGATTTTATGGATTTCTAGCACTTGTCCCACCATATTAGCCATTTCCCCGCCAGTGATGTTGCTTGGTACGTATGCTTCACTCAATACCTTCAACAGAGCATTCTTGTGTGTTTCTGAATTTTATAGCAATGAGAGGATGGATATTTGTGCTGGCGTCTTGTTTAGTTGGTCGATGACCGAATACTCCTTGGCCTGTATTTTCCTCCAAATGTCATCCGGACCCATCTCAATGAGGGGAGGCCGATTGGAGGCCTGCTTGCTTGATTCATCAAGATGTTCAGGGGTATAGACTCTACCAGTTCTTGTCATACCCTGGGCTGTGACAGTCTCTTCAATTCTGACCTTACCGTTTCTTCTTGTCTTGGTTGTACAATCCCAGGGTATGGCATTTGTGTAGAATGGCGGCATGGTGGACATCGCCACTGGGATCGGCGCGACTACCTTCACTTTGAATGGAACATGTTCTTTGGGTGGCAAGACTACAACCTCAAATTGTGTTGGTGCCTTTGCTGATGGCGCTGCTTCAAACTCAAGAGGTATAGACACATCTATCTTGGTGTCCTCATACGGTTGGATCTGCACTATAATCGAATTGAGAGTAATTGCTGGGTTTTTTGGGTCATCGCCTTCTGCGATCAACCCGATGGATCCTTCGGGATCCCAATCATCCTCTACTTCAATCATGTGAATACCCCCACCTTTATGGTCCGGTAGAGGGTTGTTGCGAACATTGGGAGCGGCTTCCTTTACTACAATGACTTTGTTATCAATCAGAGACTATATCTTGTCTTTTAAAGAGCGGCATTCATTGATGGTGTGTCCTTTCATGCCGAAGTGGTACGCACAAGACTTGTTTGGGTTAACCCACTGAGAAGGATTCTCAGGGGTTGTATCAGGGACGGAGGTGACATAACCAACGGCTTTGAGCCTCTCATATAGCTGGTCAATGGGCTCGGCGATGGCTGTGTATTATTTTGGAGGCCTCCGATCAAAATTAGGTCGGGGCCTGGGGAAATTTTGGCGTGCAGGGGGTGATTGATAATTAAATGGTTGGGCATTGTAATTTTGGTAGACATGAGCAGGTTGGGAGTATCTGGGTGAGGTAGGTTGATATGTAGGAGGTGGAGATGACTGATAAGTTAGTGGCGGAGCTTGGTAGGAGGGTGCTTGGTAATTTGGGGTCGGCTGATATGTAAATGGAGGTATTGTGTAAGTTTGGTATTTGAGGGGAGACTTGGTCCTTTGTGCAACCATTACGGCCCATATGTCCCTCTTATTAGACACACCACCAGACTGCAAGGGCTTATTTGTAGCTTGCAAGGCCTCGAAGTTTGTAACCATACCGCTCTTAATACCTTCTTCAATTTGTTCCCCCAGTTTGATAATGTCAGAAACTTATAATTCTCAATCACCATCAATCGTTCATAGTATTGCGGGTCTTGAGCCCGGACAAAGAACTTGTTCATTTGTTCTTCTTCTAAGGCGGTTCTGACCTTAGCAGCTTCGGACCTCCAGCGAGTAGCATACTCGCGAAATGTCTCTGTGGGCTTCTTCTTTAAATTCTAGATATAGAACACGTCTGGCGCGTACTCTATGTTAAACTTGAACCTGTCCATAAACTCAGATGCCATACCTACCTAGCTCGACCACTTCTTGGGATCTTGGCTTATGTACCAAGATAGCGTATCTCCTTTCAAACTCCTCATGAACAGCTTCATGCGGATCCTTTCATCTTTTCCTACCCTGACCAGCTTGTCGCAGTATGTTCTCAGATGGACCCTTGGATCACATGTACCATAAAACATCTCGAACTTAGGAGATTTATACCCCTCCAGTAGTTAGACATCCGATTGTATGCAGAGGTCTTAATAGTTCAATCCTTTGATCCCTTTACTTCCTTCGACGCCCTAAATTCGGCTGGTTAGTTTCTTAAGTTACTCAGCCAAGTTTTTGATGAGTATATCCTTTTCATCAAACTCAGGTGTGCAAGATATAGGTTGGGTGGAGAGTGGCATGGTCTCCACGTAGATGGGATTATTGTGGTGGCCTGGTGTGTGGGCGTGGAAATGGTTATTTGCGGAGTTTTGAGCTCTAGGATGAGCAGTGGAATATTGTTTGGAGTATGGCAAGTGTTGCATTGGTTCTTTGTTGGAGCAGTGAGACGATTCAGTTGTTTTTTAGGAGGTGTTGGGTTTTGAACATTAGGGAAGTTGGTGTCTGGGGTGCTGAGGGAGAAGGATAGGTTGGCCAGATTCCGAACCTGATCGAGCTCTTCCTGAAACTTTAACAATTTTTGCTCAAGTTGTGACACATTTTCGTTGGGAACCCGAATACCATGGCCATCAGTGGCCTCTGCTATTGTGTTCTATTTTCTGATGTTGTTCAAATCTTCCATCTTGCTTTTGTTCTTGTTCCTAATAGGTCTAAGAGGAGGAGTGGGATGTTGCCAGGGTGTATGAACTAACCTTTGGGGATGGGAATAAAAAAACAAAAATAAAACAAAAAGGTAACCAAATTAGTGAGGATCATAAAAAATATTGCAATATTTAAACACGTAGTGCAGGAATGTAAAGCGTGTCCTAATTTGGGAACCTCGTTGTGCCCTAGGTGGGCCTAGCGACAAGTTGATTTGGAGAACTTGGAATGCTAAATGCCTCATTTCATTGATAAAGATAAGACGAATCCCAAATCGACATTAAATAAACAGGAAATAAAAGTTACTAATGGCCACTGGCCTTGATACATTTTAAAGCGGAAAAGATAAATTCCTATCTACTTGGTCCCAGAAGGTCCTTCCCCAGATTCGGCATCCTTGGCTCCATCGAACAGCTTCCCCAACTCGCGAAGTCCTAGCAACAGGTATGCTCTGGCTAGATATCCACCTTCAGTTCCTTTAGCCTCTTGACAATCTTCGACCCTTTTGAGAAACTTTCTTTCCAGTTCCACTATGCCTCGCTCCAAGTATCCCAGCCTTTTGTTGGTGTTGGTAGCCATGTCTTTCCATTCCTCGATCAGCTTCTAGTTGGACTCTTATATTTCACGATGTTCACTTTCGCATTCACGGATCCTTTTGCGCAACTGGTTGTACTTGACTTGCGCCTCGGCCTTTTCATCTATAATCCTATGGCCTCGAACAAACCCTGGCTGGCCCAAACCATCACGATTGTCTTCCAACCAACCTGAATAGAAAGGAGTACAATCGGTGTGATTTCTGTCTGGCTCTATGGTGTCTCTCCCCATTACGATCTTGCTATGCCACATGTGTTGGGCTTGGCACTTGTAGGGACTATCATCACCTTAGAATTCGGCTCGAAAGTGGCTCATCTTGTTGACCCTGGGTATGACTTGCTTCCCACAAGCCTCCCTCATAACTCGTAGAGCGACGTAAGGGTAGGTTCCCCTGAGAACAATTAGTATCAGGAAAGGTGCGTCTCTGGATCGGGCGATGAACTCCTCTATAGGAAACCACTAGAACATCCATTGAACATGTTCTTCGATCACATTATCAAATAGCTCAACCCATACTTTAGGATCCTCAGGCTGAACAAACATGTCGGGGATGTAGATCATTCGCTTTGTATAGTGATGTGATCATCCCAGTTCCTACGCTGAATTTCTTGTTGATATTCGCCCTTTTGGAGATGCTCTATGAGAGAACGTTGAAGTAGCAGATTGCAGCCTTCGAAGTGTTTCGATCCTCGTTGACACTTCTCTAAGGCTCGGTATATGTCTACAATAACCATGGGTACAATGTTGAATGCCTGCCCACCAATCCCCTCCATTAGGGTCTTTGTTACCATAGCCAGCCTAGTATGAATTCTACCTTTCTTCATCGGAAATACAATTAGACCCAGGAAGCAAAATATGAAGACGAAAACCCTACGATGTACGTGTCCCAAGGATGTGATGGCAAACTCGCCAGAGTAGGTACGTGTGAGCATGTGATTTTTGCCTCACATGAATTACTCCTACAGAATCCCCAAATTAGGATTTTTCTTTTACTATTTGGTTTTTAGAAATTAATTGCATAATTTTCGTGTTTGTTTGCATTTTAGTTTAATTCATAAAAAAAATACAAAAAAATGCATTGCATTTGCATTTAAGATTTGATTTTACATTTTTGATTAATTAGTAATTTGGTGTTTTACAAAAAATGGAAAAATCACAAAAATAATTTATTTGCATTTTTTTTAATTTCGAATTGTGGTAGTTTTCTTTTAATTTTGTATTTAATTAGTCGTGGTAATTATTATTTAGGTTTAATTAATTTTATTTGTTAGGATAATTTAGTTGTAGGGTCTAATTTAGTTTTATTTTAATTTTGAAAAGAAAAAAAAAAGAGAAAGAAAAGAAAGAAGAAAGAAAAGGGTTTTTAAAATAAATTGAAAGAAAAAGGAAATAATTGAAGATCAGATTTTTTGGCCCAAAAGTAATTGAAATTGCCTAAGACCAATTGTTTAAACACCCCTTACCCGTCACCAAATCCAAGCCCAAGTCCTACTCAACCCGGTCCAAGTCCCTACTATACTCAAAAAAACCCGTTTTGCCTCAATTGATCTCAGCCGTTGGATCTTATCAATCCAACGGTCTGGAACTGATTTGTCAATTACTATATTAGTGTCTGAAAAGACCGACCCCCCCCCATCAGACCCCTCTCACTTCGTCTCTCTCTCTCTCCACATCCAAACCCTAGCCGCCATGAAAACCCCACCGCCGCCATTGCAGACCACTCGCCGGAAATCACCTACGGCGGCGGCCGACAACCAATCAACCCCGAATTTACACCATATATTCTCATTCACCTCCCCATCCTAAATCACCACTCCATCTCCCTCGAATCAGACCCAAGCCTTTCGAATCTTAGATAAAAAATCCGGCCAAAATCCTAACTTTCCCAAATTACCTCAAAATCACACCTCATCATCCTCGACCTTCCCTCATCACGGTTTCACCATTGATTTCCAAAATACCCCTGCCAAAAACCCCAAATTTCAAATCTACAAAAAAGTCAGAAATCCCTATTTGATTTGGTTTCAAAGCCTGAAGTTGTCCGAAATACATGCTAGTCAGTTTGTTCTTGGCAAGAACACCTGATTAGCATTAATTTTGGTTCATTTTGGAAGATTAGACTCCGCAATCAATCCAGTGCCATTTTGAAGATCTTTTTTATTTGTTTAGGTAATTCTCTTTGCCTTCCTGCCTTCTTTTCCTTTTTTCTAAGTATCATCTTCATATTTTTTTCTTTACATGTAATTCTTTGCGTATGGTTTGGTCAGTATGTTGATTCACTCTATTTGTCCGAGTTGTCCCGGCCAAAATTGTTTTGGTCCTGCTTCTTATTTAGTAATGTATTTTTACTTTTATTACTTAGGTGTCAATTTTGTTTTGGTTGCTTAGTTCATTTGAATTTCAGTGATTTAAATTTGCTTAGTCATTTGTTTTAATGAAATTCGAGGCGTTTAGGATAGTTAAGTCATGTTTATTTTAAATTAAAGTTTGTTTTTAGGTGGTTCTGCTGTCGATTTGGCCGCCTAATTTAAGTTCTTGCTTTTTTTTTTCATTTGTGTTTACTAAGTTTCATCAATTGTGTTAGGTTTAATAATTTTCCTTTGAAACCCATGCTATGTATCAGGTTTGAATTGTTATTCTAGCTTTGTTCTATTTCATATGTATTAGGTTTAAAATTTTCCTTCTGTGATTAGTTTTTTTACTTCTGATTTTGTTTATATCAAAAGAATTTAGGTCTAAGGGTTGATTGGTCAATAATCTAGCCCTTTGATCTTTTCTTGTGTGTTAACCTCTGGTTTGTGATGTTGGTTTTGATTTGCCAACAATTAGAAAACTTAGGGACTTAATCGATCCAAAAAGTTTAGGTAAAACTGCAATAAGCAGTCTTTAGAAGGGCAAATTGGGGTTTTACATTGAGTGAAATATCAGAATGTTCTAAGAATATCACAGTTGTCCCTGTCCTTAGCATAAAATACTGGAATTGGATAAGAAAAGGACGGACAGCTGTATAGAAATGTTGTACTTTTCTGAAATTTCAAAAATTTAGGTTAGAATATTCCTTTTATGATGTTGTTTTATACACTCTATAAAAGAGAAACATTCCCTCACTCACACACAGATTTTCAAGCCTTAATTCCTGCACAAAAAATATCTGAAAATACAATCAGATTTTTAGAACCTTGAAGAACATTTCAAAAGTTTTCAGCTACTGCCTCATTGAGAAGGAGTTTTCATTTCTTTTTCTGTGTTCCACCTAAATCAGAACACATTTACTTTAAAAGATTCTGGGCTTCTTGATTTGCAAGATGGTTTGAATTGGAAGCTGTAATATTGTTGGTTATTGGCTACTGTTTCATTAATTTCTTGCTTGGTTATCTTTGCTCTTTTCTCTGAAGATTCACAGCCTTGCTTCTGTTCTTTGTAACCAGGTACACCTTGAGCTTTGAATTATGAATGAAATACAAGATTGTTTCCGAAGAGTGTACTTCTGCCATGGAGTTTAGAATTCATGTTTACATTTTAAGTTTCTTTCTGATGTTTTCTTTTAAGTCATTTGACTTCTGATCTTTAGCTTTCTTCTCATTAGCTCCTACTTAAATACATCAACGATGTTGTGTTGTTTCATGAAATAGCTAGGATGTTTAGTATTGAAGTTGTTGAACATTATCTCTTTCATATGTTAAAATTTAGCTTAAATGGTTTAGCTTTAAAACATTGAATTTCAGTCTACTCTGTAAATATGTTTTAAGTTAGTTGGTTGTCCAGTGCTCTCAACTGTGTATCCTGGATCTGTTTTGATAGTCAGCAGTTTTCTCTTAGGATCTTCATATCTGAAACTAGACCATTTTTGTATTGATTTCAAGTTGGTAAACAGCTCTAACAGTTTGTGTAGCTGTATGTTATATTTTTACTAGTATATTAAGCTTAAAATATAGTATTGTGTTGTTGAGTGTATTCATTTAAATCGTCACTGATCTCAGCATGTTTTAAAAAAAGAAATGATTGTATGGCTGAATTTAAGGTGATGTATGAATAGTCTAAGGTTTATTCTTTGTTTACCAAATGAATGATAATGAGTCGAGGCTCACTATATTAGGTATTTCATTTAGGATTTGTGCAAAGTTTGGTATACAAAAAATGGTGTAATTTAAGCTTCAAACCGGCTTTAAAGCTTAAAATGATTGGCCTTGGTAATGGCCCAAATCAGGCTGTCAAGCCACAATAAGCTCCTCGTGTTCCCACCCTCCTTCATCTTGAGTTTGGGCTCAATTTTGGGCCCAGTGGGAATCAGCCTTATTTTCTTTCAGTAGTCACCCTTAAAACATCGGGCCTACTGTTGGCCTAATTTCTTTTAAATAAATAAAGACCTGCACCATGTTTCGCTACCCATGGTTAATAATTGATGTCCAAAATAGTTGTAAGTAAGAACTCCTTTTATTACCTTAATTAAACAAGCCTTCTAAAAATTAAGGTGTGTCATCTTTAATTAGATAACCTATGGCCCTCATATAAATATTAACTTAGTATTAAAATAACTCTAAATATTCGTAGTTTGCTTTAGGCCCGATTTAGATTAGTATTGAGATTATGTATACGTTCGCATAATATAATTGCAAATTTAACTCTAAAAAGACTCAAGGGATGCGTTCACGCAACTTCAACCAAACTTTCTTAATAAATCAACAAAAAATGTCATTAATCGTGGACACGTTTGTGTGACATGATTTTGACACGCCAAAAGAAAAGAGTATACGCATGCGGTACTCAATTCTTTTATTACGAATAATTCAAGTGATTTAATAGCGTTAAAATATAATTGCACATAGGTCCTAAAAATGAGTAGTTAAACAATTTAAGCCAAGTAATAATCACTAAGAGACCGTGCTAGAACCACGGAATCCGGGGGTGCCTAACACCTTTCCTCGGGTTAACAGAATTCCTTATTCAGAATTTCTAGTTCGCAGACTCTTTAAAAATAAAACTTTCTCGATTTGGTATTTAAAACAAACAGGTGACTTGGGACACCAAATATTCCAAGTGGCGACTCTGATAAATAAATAATTCCATTTTGAATAATGTCACTTAAATTGGAAAAACTCCATTATATACCGCCCTCTCAGGGTGTGTGTAAAAAAGGAGGTGTGACAGCGCTGGCCACTCTGCTAGGGACAAGAACCCAGAACTTTCGGTTCAGGGTTTAAGAATTCGAGCTTGTTAATGTGATTTTTATTTGGCTTTATTGTTGACATTAGTGTATTTTATGGACCCAGTGTGCTAATTGCATTTATTTACCGCTTTGATATTACTTGAACTGTATTTAAATGCCTTCTTACGCCTCCCATCCGAGTCTTCTAAAATGGTGCACACGTTCGTGTGACCCGCTTTTTCTGTAGAAATTATACCAAATAAGACGGGGCTGGGCAAGCAACAAGGCAGGGCAAAATTTCGTGCTCCCGGTATGTTGCCCCCTCCTCGAACCCAGTTGTCCGCTCGAGTAACCCAAGTCTGGACCACAAATCCCAGGTTTCCGAGAATAATGCAACCTCATGTCGAATCCCTAGTAGGAACGATTATTTGCATCATGTGCATTTAACTTTGGGGACACAACACAGGGGTTGGGTCCATCTAGGAAAGGTGTACCCAAAATAAAGACCATCATGATGCATCCTACGTGCTATGTCAATGTTTATTTGTTTCGGCTTGCATGTTGACCGATTAATAAAGAGGAAAACCAAGAGTGAGGTAGGATAGAAAATTTACTCAATTTCTAAAAAAAATCCCATTATTTGAAAATACCCGAAACTCTGCCGAATTTTTTTGAAAAGAAAAAAAAAAGGAAAATATATTTCAAAAAGAGTGAGTCAAATATCATATTTTTATGATGAAACTGTCGGAACTACGCAGGCCTGATTCTCGCCGGATGTGGGATACACAGGCAACCCACATAAGGTTGGGCCTCTTTTTTTACAAATAATAAAATAAAGGGTGTTTCAGGGCTTTGGTCAAAACAATAAAGCCAACCTAGCTTCGGTTTGTTTTTAAGTTGTTTCTTACCGGAATAGCCTTAGATTACATTTCAATTATCAAAAGGTTATTTTTGGGAGAAACAGGAAAGTCTGTAGAAAAGGTGTCTTTTTTTCTGTTAAAATACTTACCCTCGGCCTCAAAATTCATTGAAATTGTGAAGGGGCCACATTTGCAAAAACAACCATTTTTGCTAACATAGCAATAAAAAGGGGTCTTTTTTTCGTTTTTTATTAGAAAATTTCTTTTGCAAAAAGAGTCCACAAGAGTAAACCTTAACCTTAACCCTCCACGGCTAGAAATGAATACCATCGAGGAATCATCGCAATCTGTCATAGAAAGGGCTTGGATGCAGCTACGCAAGTGGTGGGGTGATTTGGATGAAGGTGGCCGACTTTGGGTAAAAGAGCAGCTGGGTTCCCTAGTAGACATCATGCACATCAAACCCGGGAGGATTTAATTAAAGCCTTGGTAACTTTTTGGGATCCCATCCATAATGTGTTCTGCTTCTCGAATTTTGAGCTCACCCCCACTCTAGAAGATTTGGCGGGGTATATTGATTTTGGCCAAGAGTTAAGAAAGCAACAACTCATATTCCCTAGGGCTCCATCAGTGCATAAGTTCTTCGATCTTCTGACAGCAAACAAATAAACAAGGACCGCGTAAGCAAACGGTGTTATTCTTTCTACTTCATATATTTCAGGTTCGGGCGCTTAGCCGGGTTTGAAACACATGAAAAGGGGTTGAGTAACAAACAAGACAAGGGCATATGGCAAATTCATCGTCGATTTGCTTTTATCGTAGCATTTATGGGGATCATGGTATTTCCAAATTCTGAGGGTATAATAGACCTTCGTATGGCCAGAATCGCACAGGTCATCGTCGACAAAAAAGATCACACACTTGTCCTATTAGTGTTGGCGGACATTTACCAGGCATTAACATTGTGCAAATTTGGGGGTCAATTTTTCGAAGGATGCAATATTCTTCTTCAGATGTGGATGATCGAACACCTTCGCTGTCACCCTAAGTTCATGAGATATGCCTCAGACGGTAACAATTTCATCAAAAAGTATGAGGAAAGGGTGGAAGATTACAAATCACCGGGAGGGTTTGAAGCATGGGTTTCCTATTTGAGAAAATTGAGAGCAAATCAAATTGAATGGACCATAGGATGGATCCCGATAACATAAATCATATACATGACTGCTTCAAAGGGCTACTTGATGATGATGGGAGCAAGGAGTATACAACAATATGCACCACAAAGAGTTCCGAGACAACTAGGAAGATATCAGGTGATACCCGAAGAGGCAGACCTAAGCACTCAAGTCATTGAACTACACACGGAAGCAACAATACCTGAGGCTTTAGTTCAAAGGGACTGAAATTGTTGTCGGTATCTAAAAAGTAACACCCAGGTCCCAGACCCAACTAAGGGAGAAGTTGATCCCAATTATGCTACTTGGTTTAAAAGGAGTTTTTATGTGAACAATAAGCCGGAGCCCGAGCCCGAACTCGTGAGGCCCGCCAAAAGGCCCCACGTTCAAGCCTTTGATGATAAAATTCAAGAACGGTTAGCTTGGGGGAAAAGGAAAAGGAATATCAGGCCACGATTCATGATCTACGAGAAAAGTTGAGAAGTGTCACCTTCAACAATGATTTACAGGCACAAGAGGCCGAGGGTGAGAGGAGAAGATTGGTTTAAGAAAATGAAGCTCTTAGAGCCCAGGTTCAACAGCTAAAAATAGCAGCCAAGAACCCGGGGAAAAATAGGAAAGATGAAAGTCTCATTTACAACCTTACTCAAAAGGTGCATGACTATGAAAATGACCTGCAAAATGTTGAGACTGAACTAGAAAAATCACGAACGAGGTTGGCTAAAAATGCCGAGGGGCATGCAACTTTCATTCAACAGATGCAAGAAAGATATGAAAAATTGGTCACCGGTTGGGAAAAAGAGATTAGCAGCCTCAAAGGTGAAATGGAAAAACAAGCCAAAAATTTTAAAGCCGAGAGAGAGCATTGTTATGCCTTAATGGTGCGGTTAGAAGGGGATTTACAGCACTTGCAAGAGCAAAATCACGCTGCCACCCAGGTCTTAGAGGCTAGATCCCGGCAGATTGGGCGTTTGTTGCAAGAAAAGGGCATCATAAGAGAGAGGGTTCAAAGGATTGCTGACTACATCACAATGAAATGCAGTGCATGTGAGTACATGACCAGGTCCATGTTTTTCGCCACTGTAATGATCTTTGTCCGTCAGATAATGGAAGATCTCTATCGGCTCCAAGATGACATGGCAAGTAGGCCCGCTGCAAGACCAGTTGGTGTTCCTAGGGCAGGGTTGGAGGCACTAATATTTTCTAGATTGTATTTCAAGTCTGTATTTTCATGCTTTGAGTTTGTTTTCAATTCCTAGAAAAGGCATGACCTGAGTCTTAGAGTCCTAGAAAAAGTATGTTTTGAGTTTTTTGTAATTCAGTAAGGTTGTATTAATTAAAAAAACACAAAAATTTGTTCTTTTATTTTTCGCATTTACTTCTTGAACTACGTTATGATCTGATTCGCGCGGCGTCGTGATACGTAGGCAATCCTCATTGCATCCGATCATGTTTTTGTAAATAATTTAAATAAAAGAAAAAAACAATAAGAAAAACCAAAAAAGAGAGGCAAAGAAAAACAAAAAAAGTGAGATGAAAAGGAAAGAGCGAAAGTGGAGAGAAGAAAAATAAGTAAAGCCGGGATGAAATATGCAACCATTGCAAAAATGTAGAAACACATTTAACTGAATAGGTGCATCACACCCCCAACGTGAGATTACCTATGTCTTATGTGTTTTAAACTAACCGTTTGGTTACTGTGACGCTAGTCTAGGTCTTTACAGAACGGTGGTTGGTTTTTGTGGTAATCTGGCTTCGCACCCATACTTTACAAGATCGAAAGGAAGCATTGAGATGTCTTCAGAAATGACTCTGCCAACAATTCCCATCATGGAGGATAGTTCGATCTCGGGCATCCCAACCTCAGAATCGGGAGTGGCCGAAGAAAATAGAATCCTGCGTCTTCGTGTCATGGAAATATGGGATTCTTGGGCAAATGGAAGAGAGCCTCCAAGCGCAATCCCGGGATTCCCTGAACTCTTTCCTAGAGCAAGCGGTATCTCCACTGTCTCGATCAGTCACCCAAATACACCACTAGGACACCCAACTATCTCAGCTCATTTTGTGGGAACAACTTCTGAGGTTCGCCCCTAGGTGTTAATGTCTGGTGCAGCTTCAAATATCTTCACCGCTCCACCTTGCTCGGCCACGGCACAACCTATACTGCCCAGGCCTAGTTTTGACCCATCGACTTTCACCTTCCAAACACCCACCTTCCCAATGGAACCTCCTCAGTTTCCCACTTATACTTACCCTCAACCACCCCGGTATGAGTTCCTGCGGGACAAGAAAAGACCATCAAAACTCCTGAGCAAGAAAAGATTGCAAGGAATATGAGGAGTATGGAACAGAGTCTCAAAAGCATACAAGGCTTGAGTGGACAGAAAAATGTGTCCTATGCCGACTTATGCATGTTCCCTCATGTGCATCTACCATTGGGATTCAAAACCCCAAAATTTGAGAAGTATGATGGACACGGTGATCCTATTGCTCATCTCAAGAGATATTGCAACCAACTGCGAGGAGCCGGTGGAAAGGAAGAACTCGTCATGGCCTATTTCGGAGAAAGTCTGGTTGGCATCGCATCTGAATGATACATGGACCAAATATATCCCGCTGGCATATCTGGGATGATCTTGCTCGAGATTTTGTTAGACAGTTCCAGTACAATATTGATATTGCTCCAGATAGGAACTCACTGACAAACTTAAAGAAGACATCCTCGGAAAGCTTCTGAGAGTACGCAGTTAAATGGCATGAGCAGGCCTCCAGGGTAAAGCCTCCCATGGATGAGATTGAAATCGTCACAGTTTTCCTCCAAGCCTAAGAAGACGACTAATTCCAAAATATGATGTCTGCAATGGGTAAACCATTTGCCGAGCCATCAAGATTGGCGAAATGGTTGAAAATGGGTTGAAAACGGGTCGAATTTTAAGCCAATCCACTATCAGAGCTACCTCCTAAGCCATTCAGGGTGGGTCTGGAGGAGTAGCGAAGGGCAAGAAAAAGGAAGAAACATCCATGGCAATGTTGGGTGCAAGAAAACACCGTACTCCCAGTTCTCTGTTCTCAAAAAGGACCCCGCATCACTATTACGCCCACCAAGACGTGGCCTATGCTCCTCATCCATACACGGTCATGGACGCTCAACCCTATGTCAGGCCACAACAATAATTTAACCAGAATAGAGCTCCACTTCCCAGAAATCAACCCCTTTACCAAGCTCACTACAATCCCCGACCTTCATAAAACAACTTTCGTACCCGAGAACCGCTAAGGAAAACAAACTTCACACCAATTGGCGAGTCCTATTCTAGCCTATTCACAAAATTAGTTCAAATGGGTTTGTTGCAGCCCGTACCCCCAAATAGGCAAAAGCTAGAATCACCCTCTTACCAACGTGGCACCCGGTGCGCTTGTCACTCAGGGGCTGAAGGGAATGATACAAAAAATTGTTGGACTTTGAATAGGGCTATAAAAGATTTGATAGAACAAAGGAAGATAGTGCTAAGGGATGAAGATATCCCTAATGTGACAAACAACCTTTTGCCGGCCCACAACAGCGGGCCGGTAATCGAAATAATTTGTGAGGAAAAGGAATTTAACCCAACATTGAAGGCCATCATTGCCATCGCTGATGTGTAAAAGAAACCAAAAGCTGCTCCAAAGCAAGACAAATGAGATATAAATAACAAACCACCCCTCCAAAGTCGGAGAAGAAAATTAAAGTTGAAACTAGGGCAACACCTCCCAAAGATGTTGTTCTATATGTCCCTCGAGGCCGCAAAGAAAAGCAGGTGACATTGAGTCCTCCCAGGAGGTTCCAGCTGAACAAGACAACCCAAATGTATGTGCCGAAGGGGACTTACGTGATGCGAGGGCAATTAATCAACCAAGGTTGAGTGAGCCCGTGGTTATTGGCTGCGCGCCATAAAAGCTCATGACAGATCCTGCCGCTGTGCCCTGGAATTACAACAAATAGGTGGTGACCTATAAGGGCAAATAAATTTCAGAAGAAGTTCAAGAAAATAATCCGGTTGAAAAGTATTTCAATTTGGAAGAGGTGAACAATGCCACTACAAAGCCCTTCCCATCTAAGAAGCCCATGAGTGTCGAAGAAGCGGAAGCCTTCTTTCAAAAGATGAAAATGGAGGATTATGAGGTGATCGACCAGCTTCTAAAATTTCCCGCACAAGTCTCCTTGTTATCTCGGTTGATGAACTCCACCAAACATCAAAGGGTATTGATCAAGACCCTTAATGAAACATATGTGCCTGTTGAAACCACTATAGAGCAGTTAGAGAGAATGGCAGAAAGATTTTTTGCAGTCAACCAGATCTCCTTCAGCAAAAATGACTTGCCCCTAGAATGGGCCGCACATAACAAAGCCCTGCACCTGACAGTCAAATGCGAAGGGTACTACGTGAAAAGGGTTATGTTGGACGGAGGCTCTGGGGTAGATATTTGCCCACTCTCAACTTTGCAGCGTATGGAAATCAGTACCAAAAGAATATGATCCAACAATGTCTGTGTATGTGCTTTCAATGGTATCAAAAGGGACACAATTGGAGAGATTGATCTAATCCTAACCATTGGCCCAGTAGACTTCGAAGTAACCGTTTAGGTTTTGGACATGGATACCTCTTACAACTTTCTTCTGGGGAGGCCGTGGATTCATGTAGCGGGGGCGATACCTTCTACTCTTCACCAGATGGTGAAATTCGAGCATGAGGATCAAGAGATTGTGGTCCATGGGGAAGATGAGCAATCTATTTATCGGGGCCCGTCAGTCCCATGTCTTGAAGCAAGAGAGGGGAGTGAGCACATAGTCTACCAGGCTTTTGAGATTGTGGTCGCGGACCAGTGCCAAGAAGGAAACCCTTGCCCCCAAACCTTCCTTTCTAATGCATCAATCATGGTGGCGAAAGAAATGATCAAGCACAGCTACAAACCTATGAAGGGGCTTGGAAAATCATTGGAAGGAATAGATGAACCTATCAACCTTACCGCTAGTGAAAAGTTCTTTGGGGTAGGCTTCCGACCCACTCCAGTTGATGTAGAATGGACAGATGATAGAAAGAATGGTGGTTGGGTCTTGCCTCATCTGGTGCCACATCTGTACAAAACATTTGTCAAGCCCAAATACAATGAAGAAGAAGAGAATGAGGCTTTTACAGCCGAAGAGATCTGTGGGGCAATGAGGAAGATATTATATGAAACCCACAAGGTCCAGCCGGGAAAAGGCTCAAGCACCGCTGAGGTTCTATACATGGGACCTGAGGCAAAATTGCAAAATTGGATGGCTATGCCATTCCCAATCAGGCAGGAGTCCCGGTAGACTTATCCTGCCACCTTTTCTTCCTCACGAGTTATTCCAGGGCGTAACTCGGATGTTTTATTTAGTTTCATGTCTTTTAATTTCCAATGTAAACCCTGTTATTTTCCAAATTCAATGAAATGAAATCAATATTTCATCGTCCATATTTCTTTATTCCTTCTGATTTTGTTATTTTTTATTTTTTTTTCAGTTCTAATAATGCGGCTTTAAAAAACATGACATGCTTACGGACTTCATGCCCAGATCCAAACATGCTGTCTAACTGTGAAATAATGAACCAAGAGCCAGAATATGACAAAGAAGAGGCTTTTAGGGAAATAAATCAAGAACTGGAACAATTTAAGAATAAACCTAAGCCAAACTTAGACGACACTGAGCCGATTAATTTGGGTAGTGCTGAAGAAATCAGGGAAACCAAGATAAGCATTCACACAGATGAAAAAACCCGGGATGCATTAATCCAACTCCTATTTGAGTTCAAAGATGTGTTTGCTTGGTCATATGATGACATGCCAGGACTGAATGTCGATTTGGTGGTTCATAAGTTGCCAACTTACCCCGATTGCCCCTATCCAGCAAAAGCAAAGGAAATTTAAAACTGATGTTAGTGACAACATCAAAGAAGAATTCATGAGACAATTGAAAGCAGGGGTGATCCGAGTGGTCCGGTACACCACATGGCTAGCCAATGTAGTCCTAGTGCCAAAAAAGGATGGGAAGACCCGAGTGTGTGTGGATTGCAGAGATATAAACAAAGCCAGTCCCAAAGATAACTTCCCTCTGTCAAACATCCACATCCTTGTTGATAACTACGCCAAACATGAGATACAGTCCTTCGTGGATTGTTACACAGGATATCACCAGGTGTTGATGGATGAAGAAGATGCAGAGAAGATAGCTTTTACCACACCTTGGGGTACATACTATTATAGAGTCATACCATTTGGTTTGAAGAATGCTGGGGAAACATACATGAGGGCCATGACTGCCATTTTCCACGATATGATGCACCAAGAAATAGAAGTGTATGTGGACGATGTGATCATCAAGTCCAAAACACAAGATGACCATGTCCAAGACCTGAAAAAATTCTTTGATCGGTTGCACAAATATGATTTGAAGTTAAACCCAGCCAAATGTGCGTTTGGAGTCCCATCGGGAAAACTTTTGGGCTTTATAGTCAGCCGGAGAGGTATTGAGTTAGATCCAACAAAGATAAAATCTATCCAGGATTTGCCTCCTCCGAGAACCAAGAAAGATGTGATGAGCTTGTTGGGCAGATTAAACTATATCAGCTGGTTCATTGCTTAGTTGACATCCACGTGTGAACGCATATTCAAATTATGGAAGAAAGATGCGGCAATCAAGTGGATGGATAGATGTCAAGAAGCTTTCGATAAGATCAAAGAGTATTTGTCCAATCCACCAGTCTTGGTCCCACCTGAACCAGGGAGGCCTCTGTTCTTATACCTAACAGTCTTGGAAAACTCTTTTGATTGTGTCCTCGGGCAACATGATGTAACTGGAAAGAAAGAGCAGGCAATCTACTATTTGAGCAAGAAGTTTACTAGCTATGAAGCTAAGTATACTTTGTTGGAAAGAACCTGTTGTGCATTAAATTGGGTGGCTCAGAAGCTGAGACATTATCTGCAAGCCTACACCACTTACCTCATAACCAGGTAGGATCCTTTGAAATACATATTCCATAAACCAATGCCCACGGGAAGGTTAGCAAAATGGCAGATCCTGCTCACTGAATTTGACATAGTCTATGCCACTCACACGGCAATGAAAGCCCAGGTGTTGGCGGATTATTTGGCTGAAAACCTGGTTGATGATGAATACCAACCTTTGAATGCTTACTTCCCGAATGAAGAGATAAATTCGGTCGAGGCAATATCCGAGGATACTACTGCGTAGAAGATGATCTTTGATGGAGCAGTAAAAGCAAGAGGTGTGGGAATTGGGGCAATATTGATCTCACCTACTGGACAACATTACCCAGCCACAGCCCGACTTCGGTTTTTCTGCACAAACAACACTGCCAAGTATAAAGCCTACATTATGGGTATAAACATGGCAATCGACCAGGATGTCGAAGAGTTGTTGATCATGGGAGAATCAGATCTGATTATTCGGCAAGCCCAGGGAGAATGGGAAACCTGAGATGTTAAGATTATCCCTTACAAGCAGCATGTGGAAGAGCTCAGCAAGCGATTCAAGTTAATAGAGTTCAGGTACGTCCCTCGTTGTCACGATGAATTGGCCGATGCACTTGCTACTTTGGCCTCAATGCTACCGTATCCAGGAATTGCTCACATAGATCCCTTGGAAGTCCAAGTCCGGGAAAGGCATGGTTATTGTAATACAGTTGAAGCAGAACCAAATACCCAACCATGGTACCTTGACATCAAAAGATTTCTAAAAATGCAAGAATACCCCGAGAAGGCCAGTGGGGATCAAAATAGAACTATCAGACGGCACGCGAGTGGTTTCTTTTTAAGTGGGGATGTCCTATACAAAAGAACTCCAGACCTCAATTTGTTAAGATGTGTTGACGCAGAAGAGGCCGGAAGAATCATGCATGAAGTGCACGCAGGAGTATGTGGACCCTACATGAACGAGTATGTTTTAGCAAAGAAGATCCTTCAAGCGGGTTACTACTGGATAACCATGGAAAAGGACTGTTTCAGCTTGTCCGGAAGTGTCATCAGTGTCAAGTGCACGGTGATTTAATTCATGCACCGCCCACAGAACTGCAACCCATGTCGGTGCCTTGGCCATTTGTTGCTTGTGGCATGGACGTCATTGGGCCAATCGAGCCGAGAGCCTCAAACGGGCACAGATTCATACTAGTTGCCATTGACTACTTCACAAAATGGGTTGAAGCCATCACTCTCAAATCTATCACCAAGAAAGTTATGGTAGATTTCGTGCACTCCAATCTTATCTGCCATTTTGGTATTCCTGCATCTATCATCACAGATAATGCTGCAAACTTGAATAGTCGCTTGATGGAAGATATATGCGAACAATTCAAAATAACGCATAGGAACTCTACTCCTTATCAGCCTAAAGCCAATGGTGCTGTCGAAGCATCAAACAAGAACATCAAGAAGATTTTGAGAAAGATGGTTCAAAGCTCCAGGCAGTGGCATGAAAAGTCGCCTTTTGCACTATAGGGATATCGCACTACGGTGCGCACATCGATTGGAGCAACCCCATACCTCTTTGTCTATGGCACTAAAGTTGTAATACCCCCAGAAGTTGAAATCCCCTCTCTTCGGATCATTGTTGAAGCTGACGTTGAAGACAGTGAGTGGGTCAAGACCCATCTGGAATAGTTGACCTTGATTGATGAAAAGCGAATGGCTGCGGTCTGCCACTGACAGTTGTACCAACAAAGAATGGCCCGTGCTTACAACAAGAAAGTGCGGCCCAAAAATTTCGAAGTGGGGCAGCTCGTGTTAAGGCGCATTCTTCCCCATCATTAAGAAGCGAAAGGAAAGTACGCTCCTAATTGGAAAGACCCGTATATCATCAGAAAGATATTGCCAAGAAGGGCATTATACTTGGGGGATGTTGAAGGAATGATCCCGAAGTAGCTGTGAATACGGATGCAGTAAAAGGTACTATGTTTAGGTTTTCTGCATTGACAACATTGTCTGATTGGGATGACGAAGGCTTTTATTCTCGCTACCCAAAACACTATCAACCTTTTGCAAACCCTTTGAGCCAGTTACTCTTCTTTGACTATCCTCTTTGGAACCCGAAAGTATTATTGAAAAAAAAGAAGAAAAAAATGAAAAAAAATGAAAAAAATGAAAAAAGAGAAAGAAAAAAATGAATGAAAAAAAAGCTTAAAAAAACAAACAAACAAAACAAGATGTTTCCTTGAATTACGTTCGACTTGATTCTGAAAGGATACATAGGCAGCCTCTCTCTGGGGTTCAGTCACAACAAAATAAAAATCCAGTTTCCTCCAAAAAAGTGAAACTGGGGCATATGATATAATGGCTCGGCGGTAATCCCGCCCCAAAGGTTCCAAAGTTGTAATTTGATCCAATTCTTTTACCCAACCTTGTCCAAGTCCTTCCGATCAATTGGCAAAAGGTTTCGAAATCGGAGAACACAGTTGCTTGGATCCGATGTAATCAAAATGAGAGAAATAAAATGAGATACTCTTATTGGTAAAAACCTACGAGCACCGTAGTAGAGAAACTGAAAATAAGAGAGCATGGCTAGTGAAAACTCTTAAAGAGAACTATCAGGCGACGGTAAGGAGAGAAATGAGAGAGATCGATTAGCAAAAACCCGCAAAGGGCGCCGTCGATCGAAAAGAAGACACCCGTCACCACCTTTAGAGTCCTGGCAAGGCTTCTTGATTTGGAAGTATGGGTCACAATGAGTTTATGAGAAGTTGGGATGGTTGTGCGGATCGGGAATCCAGACCAAGAAGCATGTCATGTCTATTGAGCATGCACCCCAGATAAGTCCTTCCTTTCTCCCCGAAAGGGACACTTCTCTTCAAATTCATTTTCTTGCCTCCTATTTACTTTTCCTTCAATCCCTTTCGGTCTAACTCTTTTTCCGAAATTAATACAAGAAAATGTGGCAAGATTGGTTTCACAGTGTTCTACCTAACAAAAGCCAAGCCTAAAGAAAAGTACCCAGCCTCAGCGGGTGCATCAAGTTGATCCTAATGGGCCATAATGACTGATGCTCTGAAATCAAAGTTATTGGAAATGAAAAGGAAGCCAAAGGCAAAATCCCCTAGAGGCAAAATAAAGTAGAAGGGCCAAAGCCCCACACGGGCGAGCCGTCATGATAAATTTTGAAAAGTTGAGTCACACGGTTTAGGAAAGAGATCAATATTTAGAAAAGCCAGCAAGCAGCAGGGGTTCTCACCAAAAGAGTTGGGCCGAGATCAAGTGATCAAACAATCAAGGCCACAAAACCAACCACCGTTTCAAACTAACAATTGTTCTTTGTTTGAAAAATTTGAAACAGGTGTAATCCAAAGTAACCGTGCAAGAAGCAGGTGCAACCAAAAGGGGTAATGCGCAGGAGCTAGGAACAGCTTCGTAGCAATAATCAACCCAAAAGGAAAGTTTCCTCCAAGTTCTTTCCTGCATTTTCTACTTTAAAAAAAATCATGGTAGCATGGGGTCTCCAATTCCCTAGGTATCTCCGGCATAACTGGAGGATTTTTTTTTCTTTTCTCCCGGCATAACCCATGGACTTCCCGGGCATAACCCAAGGACCTTTTTTTTCTTTTATCCCGGCATACCCCATGGACCTCCCTGGCATTACCCAAGGACCTTTTTCTTTTATTCCGGCATAACCCGTGGACCTCCCTGGCATAACCCAAGGACCTTTTTCTTTTATCCCGGCATAACCCGTGGACCCCCTGGCATAACCCAAGGACCTTTTTTCTTTTATCCCAGTATAACCCGCGGACCTCCCTGGCATAACCCAAAGACCTTTTTTCCTTTTATCCCGGTATAACCCACGGACCTCCCTGGCATAACCCAAGGACCTTTTTCTTTTATCCCGGCATAACCCGCGGACCTCCCTGGCATAACCTAAGGACCTTTTTCTTTTATCCCGGCATAACCCGTGGACCTCCCTGGCATAGCTCAAGGACCTTTTTTCTTTTATCCCGGCATAACCCGTGGAGCTCCCCGGCATAACCCGAGGACCCCTTTTTCTTTTTCGATATAACCCGATCATTTTCCCAACATAACCTGGCAATCTTCCCAATTTAGGGCTGCATTCCCTATTCCTAAGGATACACAATCCTGATTTTATTGCTTTCAATGAAGAAGTAGTTTAGATTTCTGTTGCAAATAACTCACGAAATTTTTTTAGTGAAATTGGGGCAGAAAATTTTGTTCGTTTGTTTTGGTGTCTGAGAAGGTATGACCTCGAGGCACAGGATTCGAGACGACCAAAAGAATGAGTCTCAATCCAAAATAAAGAAAAGAACAAAAAAGAACAAAAAGAAGTAAACTCATAGTGCGGAAGTGGAGAAAGACGCAGATTGCTCCAGATATAATTGAAGTCACAAGCTTCGCATGTCCCGCCTTGATCCAAAAGCTGAAGAAGAATGAACCAGCAATTGTAGCTAACGAGCATCAAGATTCAGATCAGAGTCTGCAGGAAGAACCAGCCAAGATCAAAATCAAGCTTCAGAAGATTTATAGATAGGAATCTTGTAACTCGTAGTTGATAGGTTTAGCTAGTTTAGCTTGTTATTTTCCATTTTGGTGTAATAAGGAGCTCATCAAGCAGAAACACCAGCAGCAGCAGTGAAATCACAGCTTCTCGGTAGTCGCAGCTACCAAAATTTTCTGAACTACACTGACATGATTCCTTTATAGCCAAGGATATGTAGGCAACCTCTGAAGTAAGGTTCGGTCAGACTCTTTCAAAAAAATGCTTCTCATGGAGTTTCAAACGGGCAAAAATCCCTCATAATTGCTCATTTTATCTTTGCCCGAAAAAACCCTTCGTGTCTCCGAGCAAAGAGGGACAGCTGTGAGCACGTGATTTTTGTCTTGCATGAATTACTCCTACAGAATCCCCAAATTAGGATTTTTCTTTTACTATTTGGTTTTTAGGAATTAATTGCATAATTTTTGTATTTGTTTAATTCATAAAAAAAAACAAAAAAATTACATTGCATTTGCATTTAGGATTTGATTTTACATTTTTGATTAATTAGTAATTTGGTATTTTTAAAAAATGGAAAAATCACAAAAATAATTTTTTGCATTTTTTTAATTTTGAATTGTGGTAGTTTTCTTTTAATTGGTATTTAATTAGTCGTGGTAATTATTATTTAGGTTTAATTAATTTAATTTGGTAGGATAATTTAGTTGTAGGGTCTAATTTAGTTTTATTTTAATTTTGAAAAGAAAAAAAAGAGAGAAAGAAAAGAAAGAAAAGGGTTTTGGAAATAAATTGAAAGAAAAAGGAAATAATTGAAGATCGGATTTTTGGGCCCGAAAGTAATTGAAATTGCCTAAGCCCAATTGTTTAAACACCACTTACTCATCTCCAAATCTAAGCCCAAATCCTACTCAACCCGATCCAAGTCCCCATCATACTCAGTTTGCCTCAATTGATCTCAGTCGTTGGATCTTATCAATCCAACAGCCCGGAACTGATTTGTCAATTACTATATTAGTTTCCGAAAAGACTGACCCCCATCAGACCCCTCTCAGTTCGTCTCCCTCTCTCTCCACATCCAAACCCTAGTCGCCATGAAACCCCCACCATCGTCGCCGCAGACTACCCGCCGAAAATCGCCTATGGCGGTGGCCAGCAACCAATCAGCCCCGAATTTATACCACAGATTCTCCTTCAACTCCCCATCCAAAATCTCCACTCCATCTCCCTCGAATCATACCCAAGCCTTTCGAATCTTAGATCGAAAATCCGGCCAAAACCCTAACTTCCCCAAATTACCTCAAAATCACAAGCCATCATCCTCGACCTTCCCTCATCACGGTTTCACCATTGATTTCCAAAATACCCCTGCCAAAAAACCCAAATTTTAAGTCTACAAAAAAGTCAAAAATCCCTAGTTGATTTGGTTTCAAAGCTCGAAGTAGTCTGAAATACATGCTAGTCAGTTTGTTCTTGGCAAGAACAATTGATTAGCATTATTTTTGGTTCATTTCGGAAGATTCGACCCCGCAATCAATCCAGTGCCATTTTGAAAATCTTTTTTGATTTGTTTAGGTAATTCTCTTTGCCTTCCTGCCTTTTTTTCCTTTTTTTGAGTATCATCTTCATCTCCTTTTCTTTACATGCAATTTTTTGCGTATGGTTTGGTCAGTATGTTGATTCACTCTATTTGTCCGACTTGTCCCAACCAAAATATTTTGTTCCTGCTTCATTTTTAGTAAGGTATTTTTACTTTTATTACTTAGGTGTCAATTTTGTTTTGGTTGCTTAGTTCAATTGAATTTCAGTGTTTAAGTTTGCTTAGTCATTTGTTTTAATGAAATTCGAGGCATTTAGGATAGTTAAGTCGTGTTTATTTTAAATTAAAGTTTATTTTTGCATGGTTCTGTTGTCGATTTGGCCGCCGAATTTAAGTTCTTGCTCTTTTTTTCTGTTCACTAAGTTTCATCAATTGTGTTAGGTTTAATAATTTTCCTTTGAAACTCATGCTAAGTATTAAGTTTGAATTGTTATTCTATCTTTGTTCCATTTATTATGCATTAGGTTTAAAGTTTTCCTTTTGTGATTAGTTTTTTTACTTCTGATTCTATTCATATCAAAAGAATTTTGGTCTAAGGGTTGATTGGTCAATAGTCTAGCCCTTTGATCTTTTCTTATGTGTTAACCTCTGGTTTGTGATGTTGGTTTTGATTTGCCAACAATTAGAAACCTTAAGGACTTAACCGAACCAAAACTTTTAGGTAAAACTGCAATAAGCAGACTTTAGAAGGGCAAATTGGGGTTTTATATTGAGTGAAATATCATAATGTTCTAAGAATATCACAGTCGTCCCTGTCCTTAGCATAAAATGCTGGAATTGGATAAGAAAAGGACGGACAGTTGTATAGAAATGTTGTACTATTCTGAAATTTCAAAATATTAGGTTAGAATATTCCTTTTGTGATGTTGTTTTATACACTCTATAAAGGGTAAACATTCCCTCACTCATACACAGATTTTCAAGCCTTAATTTCTGCACAAAAAATCTCTGAAAATATAATAAGATTTTTAGAACCTTGAAGAATATTTCAAAAAGTTTTCAGCTACTGTCTCATTGAGAAGGAGTTTTCATTTCTTTTTCTGAGTTCCACCTAAATCAGACCACATTTTTTTTCAAAGATTCTGGGCTTCTTGATTTGCCAGATGGTTTGAATTGGAAGTTGTGATGTTGCTGGTTATTGGCTACTGTTTCATTGATTTCTTGCTTGGTTATCTTTGCTCTTTTTCTGAAGATTCACAGCCTTGCTTTTGTTCTTTGTAACTAGGTACACCTAGAGCTTTGAATTTTGAATGAAATACAATATTGTTTTTGAAGAGTGTACTGCTTCCATAGAGTTTAGAATTTATGTTTACATTTTAAGTTTCTTTCTGATGTTTTCTTTTATGTCATTTGAATTCTGATCTTTAGCTTTCTCCTCATTAGCTCCTACTTATATACATCAAGGATGTTGTATTGTTTCATGAAATAGCTAGGATGTTTGGTATTGAAGTTGCTGAACATTATCTCTTTCATATGTTAAAATTTAGCTTAAATGGCTTATCTTTCAAACATTGAATCTTAGTCTGCTCTGTACATATGTTTTAAGTTAGTTGGCTGTCTAGTGCTCTCTAGTGCTCTCAACTGGGTATCCTAGATCTGTTTTGTTAGTAAGCAGTTTTTACTTAGGATTTCCATATATGAATGTCTGAAACTAGACCATTTTTGTATTGATTTCAAATTGGTAAACAGCTCTAACAGTTTGTCTAGCTATTTGTTAAATTTTGACTAGTATATTAAGCTTAAAATGTAGTATTTGGTTGTTGAGTCTATTCATTTAAATCGTCACTGATCTCAGCATGTTTTAAAAAAAGAAATGATTGTAGGGCTGAATTTAAGGTGATGTATGAATAGTCCAGGGTTTATTCTTTGTTTACCAAATGAATGATAATGAGTTGAGGCTCACTATGTTAGGTATTTCATTTAGGATTTGTGCAAAGTTTGGTATACAAAAACTGGTGTGATTTAAGCTTCAAACAGGCTATAAAGCTTAAAACGATTGGCCTTGATGATGACCCAAATCAGGCTGTCAAGCCACAACAAGCTCCTCGTGTTCCCACCCTCTTTCATCTTGCGTTTGTGCTCAATTTTGGGCCCACTGGAAATCAGCCTTATTTTCTTTCAGTAGTCACCCTTAAAACATCAGGCCTACTGCTGGACCAGTTTCTTTTAAATAAATAAAGACCTGGCCCATGTTTCCCTAACCATGGTTAATAATTGAAGTCCAAAATAGTTGTAAGTAAGAACTCCTTTTATTACCTTAATTAAACAAGCCTTCTAAAAATTGAGGTGTGCCATCTTTTATTAGATAACCTATGGCCCTCATATAAATATTAACTTAGTATTAAAATAACCCTGAATATTCGTAGTTTGCTTTAGGCCCGATTTAGATTAGTATCGCGATTATGTATACGTTCGCGTAATATAATCGCAAATTTAACTCTAAAAAGACTTGAGGGATGCGTTCGCGCAACTTCAACCAAACTTTCTTAATAAATCAACAAAAAACATTATTAATCGTGGACACGTTTGCGTGATATGATTTTGACGCACCAAAAGAAAAGAGTATATGTACGCGTAACTCAATTTTTTAATTACGAATAATTCAAGTGATTTAAAAGCATTAAAAGATAATTGCTCATAGGTCCTAAAAATGAGTAGTTAAACAATTTAAGCCAAGTAATAATCACTAAGCGACCGTGCTAGAACTACGGAATTCGCGGGTGCCTAACACCTTCCCTCGGGTTAACAGAATTCCTTATTCAGAATTTCTGGTTTGCAGACTCTTTAAAAATAAAACTTCCTCGATTTGGGATTTAAAACAAACTGGTGACTTGAGACACCAAATATTCCAAGTGGCGACTATGACAAATAAATAATCCCATTTCGAATAACGTCAGTTAAATTAGAAAAACTCCCTTATATACCGCCCTCTCAGGGTATATTTAAAAAGGGAGGTGTGACAGTACGGTAAGATTTGCTGTGACCGTACCTTCCATACAAGTAGCCAAAAGGGGTTTATGAATCCTTCAAGCATGTTAATTATGGATCCTTCTTCAAACACATCATTTTAAGGAAGCCCCTACCTTTGCGATCCTCAGTCATTAGCAAGCCCAGAGTTTCCTATACTAGACCGGTCAGTCCTCCTATCTCCTTCAGCAAAGGTGTCATTTCAGTACCCCCAAAGTGGAATATGGACCTTTCATAATTCCAAAACAATGTGGCAGCTTCTATAATCATGTTATTAGGTTGGACCTCCAAAAGGGATGGTAGACTTCCCAGATATTTTCTGACGAGAGTTTGATCACAAGAGTGTAAATCTTTCCACCAGCTTAGCAACCTCAGGTGGATGTTGGTGACCATACCGAATCTGGGGACTTCGTGCCTCATATTTCGGAGAGGCAAATAAGGTTAGACCCTTCCCCTATCGGACTCGACTATTTAATATAAATGATTAGCATGAAGCATCTAGTTCTCCAAATAAATGCAGAGAACATGACGACATCCATTAGGGTTTAGGGAAACCCAGTGGACTTTGGATAAGGCTATCTTAAAGGATCATTACGTGGACAACATAACTGATCCGGCTAGGTTTGACCATGATGCATGTACAATTTGAACAAAGTAAGGTTTCTATGGGGCTTTAAACTGGTACCCTTGAGTGGACAAGTCAAGGAGGAAGGCTTGGAACTATCGACTACACCATTGATCGACTAGGTTTACCGTAAATATGCCTTTCCGAATGTAGGGGTAATGATATATGAAGAGCGCAACCACTCATTATAAGCTATAGTATTTGTGTTGGCACGAGTGAGTATGATGTTGAGCATGATTATTCAATAATTAAAAAGCATGTTGACATGTATTTTCACATTAAGAAAGCAATAAATACAGCATTTTCATAATTTAAAACAATAAAGGAAAGAAAACAAGGAAGATATGTCAGTTTTGCTTTTAAAGAAGAAATCAAATGCTCAAAGGAATAAAACAGATAATTGCACATAGGGAGCGGTACAAATTCACAAGAACAATTTGAAATGGTAAAAGCCTAAAATTCCCCAGTAGAGTCGTCACGTTGTCGCGCCCCCTTTTTCTCATAAAATTGGGTTTATGACATTTTGGTTGGGACAACTCTTTCCTTTTGGGAAAGGGGTTTTGCAATTTTGAATAGTCGCCACCTAACAATTTTAAGGTGTGTTAGGGCACCTATGGGGTTCAACTACAACTATGTTTGATGAGATAGGGTAAGGGCTTGAAATTATCCCAAGGGGAAGGTGTTAGGCACCCCTCAGGATCCACTAGTGTGGTTCCCGGCCAGATAGTTTTGTGAATTTGAACAATTAACAAGTAATCAAATAAGGCTCAAATAATAGGGGATTTTAAACACACAAGTGTTTGAAAACGATGAAATAAGGCAAGGTTTTTGAACAGATTTATAATCTAAGCATGCTGATAAATGTAAAGGGGTCCTAGGTTTGTTTGTAATATGGATCATATCAATGCAATACCCAGTAATCACTCCTCAAAAAAGGGGATACACATGGTATTAGCGCACCGGTCAGCATATCCATATGTACCCTTTCTACCCCGTAAAGGTATTAAAGCACGGACTGATCTCGACCTCTATTGGGTGTTATTACTCGTCTCGTTCCTATCAGTCCCGGAGGTATTTTAGGACTACTATTCCTATAAGAATGAGGATTTTAGGTTGACTTTTAGGTTTAAAGGTAAAAGGCTAAGGCAACATACAAAAAACACGTAGGACTGCATTTAAAGGGGCATGTAAGAAATTAGAAGGCTCATATAAACCTCCGCAAATAATGCATATAAATAGCATGACTTAAACACAGTTAAGGTCTGAATTTAAAAAGTCCTAAAGCAGGGAATTTGAATCAGAACCAGATTCATTATATAGCTCAGATAAGAAGTCTGAATCAGGTCTGCTTCTTGGTTGTAGCAATTGATAATTAACAAAGGCAGTTCCAGTTTTATTCAAGTAGTTACCTAAGGCTTGCCTAGGCGTAATAATAATAGCCTAGGAGCACGATATCTATATTGATTAAGAAATGCAGTAGAGCATTGATTAATTTTAAGCAGGCAACTTGTGATCCTATAGACATGCTTTCTAACGGTATTAAGGCGAGCCAGTGTTTGAGAAACTTATTAAAGAAGCGACAGATTAATTAACTAATCCAATTCAGAATACCAACATGAACTAGATGGCTTCTCCAGCTAAACTTTTTGTAAATTCTATATGGGCATGATTTCTATTATAGCTATTTAGATCCTATAGGCATGGTATCTCAGTGTGTGAAGGCTGACTTTGGACTTATAGACATGATGTTTAAGGGAAACGAGTTTGGATACATGCTGTAACGAAAATTGAGCTTCAATTACTTTATATCCTATAAGCATGATATCTAATTGTAAAGCTGATTTTTAACCCTATAGGCATGTTATCTATTATTAAAGCCATTTATATCCTATAGACATGATTTCTAGTTATGAATGTGAAGCATGCAGAATTTATTTTAAACAAGCACTAATCCTATAGGCATGTTATCTAACAGACCATACTTGAAGCAAATAGACCCTATAGGCATGTTATCTACCCAATCTACCCACAATGTACAACTACCCACCCTTTTCAGTAATCTCCTCGATATTGTTTACAAATTATTGCAGTTGAAATGATTGAATTACAAAAGAAGTGCAGAAATAAGAAATTACAACCAAAAGAAGCCTGATCTTGACTTCCTATTTGAGTTATATAACTAACCACTTCAATGCCAATGTTTCAAAGCCTTTCTCATACATGAGTGTGTCAAAGTTCCCTAAGGATCTCAGGGGATTCCGGTCAGTGCTTACACCTTACATAACCAAATAGAATGAGTGCAGCGTGGAAGGGCCAGCCCTTATGTGTCCAAGATCAGGGGGAACTCAAAGGTCCCAAGGCAAGGCTCACACAAGAAGGGCAGAACCTAGTTCTAAGAGTATAGTGGAAGTGCAGAACATAGTTTGAAAGAGATTTATTAAAAATGGATTAGAAATAGTAAGTGATAAAGGTGATTTTGAAAACACTTGTAGTAGTGAAACTCAAACTACACAGAATCAGTAGTCATTCAAAGGGGCAAGGGATTGTGGGATACATTGTATAACCCTAGCAGGGGTCTTGTTTGGTCATGCGTAACAATAGTTGATGATGGCATAATACAAACCATCTAAAGGAACACAAACACATATAGGGGATATGGGGGCTTGGGATTAATAAGGTAGCAAGTACATGGCAAATGACTGACAGAGTACACATATAGTTAAGCATTAATTTAAAAGGGAAATGGAACATATTACAGCATGGTAGTGACATGATTTGACTACAGAAACATAAGCAGAAGTAGTCAAGAATGAGAAACTAAAGCAACTTAAAGAAACATATTATTGTTGAGAATTAAAAATTAACTAGGACATATCAGTAAAGAAGTAAAGTGCAAAAGGTAAAGCAAGCAAGATTCCACAGTCTAGCCTTGTGTAACGATCCGACCGGTCGTTTTGAGTTCTAGTACTTTGTTCAGCAGTTTGAGGCCATGAACAGCTTCGTTTCAAGTATTATGACTGTACGCGTGGTCGGAATTGAATTTCGGGAAGTTCAGGGTTGATTTGGAAAGAGGATTCTCATTTCGGAAGCTTAAAGTTGAAAGAATGAACTAGGATTGAAATTTTGAGTAAACGACCTCGGAATCAAGATTCCAAGGTTCCAGCAGGTTCGTATGATGATTTCAAACTTGGGCGTATGCCCAAATCGGGTTTTGGATAACCCGGGAGTGTTTTGGCGCCTATTGTGGAAGTTAGCATTTTAGAAGAAATTTCATAAGGAAGTACATTTCAGTGTTATCGATGTCCGTTTTGAATTCCAAGACTGGGAGTAGCTCCGTATGGTGATTCTGGAGTTGGGAGCACGATCGGAAGTGAATTCCGAGGTCCGTAGGTCATTTTGGAGCCATTTGGCTAAAGATAGAAATTTGAAGGTTTTTGAGAAGTTTGACCGAAAGTGGACTTTTTGATATCGGGGTCGGAATCCGATTCTGAAAGCTGGAGTAGGTCTGTAATGTCAAATATGACTTGTGTGCAAAATTTGAGGTCAATCGGACGTGATTTGATAGGTTTAAGCATCGAAAGTAAAAGTTGGAAGTTCTAAAGTTCATAAAGCTTGGATTGGAGGTTGATTCATGACTTTAGCATTGTTTGATGTGATTTGAGGCCTCGAGCAAGTCTGTAATGTGTTTTAGGACTTGTTGTTTGATTGGTCGGGATCCCGGGGGCCTCGGATGTGTTTCGGGTGGTAATCGCGCTCTTATTTGATGTTTCAATGTCGTTTCTTTGGACATAAAGGGGTACCATATTAAGCAAATGAGCTCCAAATTAATATTTTACTGAATCATTAGATCCGTATCGTAATTTCGGAACCATAGCAAAAGGAATCGTCGAATTTGGACATCGTATGAGAAAGTTATGCTCATTTCCGTGTCAAGAAAGTGCTAGTTGCTGTCATAACTGCAAAAGCGGAAATTTTCCGCAGAAGCGGAAATTTTTTCGCAGAAGCGAAAATTGCAGGAGGCAGAGAGATTTCTTTAAAAATTGAAGTTTGGCTCATTTTCACTTCATTTCTTCCATGGGAGCCGACTTTGGAGCAACTTTGGAGTGTCATTTTCATCACCAAGCATGAGGCAAGTGATTTTTACTAGTTTTGAGTATATACAAGGTTTATATATGTGTTTTGACTTGGAAAATTGTAGAAAACTTGGGGTTTGAAGGAAAACCTAGAAAATTAGTATTCTTGGAATTTGACCACGATTTTGGATATGGAATTTAGATGAAATCATATATTTGAATTCGTAAGGCTATGGGTAATCTTTATATTCAAAAAAAATTCGGATTCCGAGTACGTGGGCCCGAGGGCATTTTTGTCAACTTTTTGATCGGGGTTAGGAATTGTTATAAATTTGATTGTAATGAGTACCTTAGCATATATTAATGGGTTTACATAATTATTGGCTAGTTTTGGAGCATTGTGCATCGATTCGAGTCTTCGGAAAGGCGTGGAATGCCAGTTATGGACATTCGGAGCGAGGTGAGTCTCATTTCTAACCTTGTAAGAGGGAACTGTCCCCATAGGTGAAATAATTGATTATGTGCTCCTATTTGTGGGGGCTACGTACGCACGAGGTGACGAGAGTCCGTGCGTAGCTGCTATTATGCTATTGTCCGGGTAGTTAGGACCCAAAAGCATATTATACTTGAATTATTTATGAACCCATCGATAGCTTGAATTACTTAAATCACATTGAATTAGTAAAGGAATTACTAAAAGGATTAAACTTCATTTCTTAAAAATTATTAAAGGAGAATTGGTTTTATTTGGATAATTATTCCCCGATAAAATTCTAATTGGCTATTTGAGCATGTATATTATGTGTACCTGCGTCGCATGGATGATTCGCGAGCAGGGTGATTGAGTATCTTATGTGTACCTGCATCGTATGGATGATTCGCGAGCAGGGTGATTGTTTATTTATGTTGACCACGTCGCATGGATGATTCGTGAGCGGGGTAATAGATGCATCTATGGTTTGTGCCATTCGACCCTCGGCAGTGCACAGTTTACATTTCTGTTGGATCGGGTCGTCGCCTCGGTGTGATTTGTGCATGTTATTTGTCGCTTGAGAATTTTAAACGTGAAATTGCCCTTCGTGGCTTGATATAAATTGATAAGATAATAAAAAGTAAACTTGAAAATCCTTGATTATTTGTTAAAGGTGTTTACCTATTTTTCCGCCTTGCGAGATAGAACTGCTATAAAATCCATGTTTTCCAACACATTTTTATTACACTATCATTGGACCTCTAGTAAGTGTCGAAGTTGACCATCTCGTCTCTACTTCTTCGAGATTAGGCGGGATACTCATTGAGTGCACATTGTTTACGTACTCATACTACACTTTTGTGCATTTTTGTTGCACAGGTACATGTATCTCTAACAGCCTACTGGGCGTAGCAACGCGGAAGATTCTAGGACTAGGTGAGCTGCATTGTTCGAGGCGACCCACAGCTAATGTAGTTCCTTTTAGCATTTTTATATTTATTCCATGTCCACTGTATTTCGGAAAGATATTGTATTTTATTTTCTTTATCAGTAGTTGCTCATGCACTTGTGACACCGGGTCCTGGGATGGTTTTTGAAAGATGTGTACTAGTAGTTATTAATTAATTTGAATTGAAGTAGAGATTGTTTTAATTATGAAAAATGGAAGGAAAAACCCTAGACTTTCAAAGGTATTCAAAGGAGAATTTAATTGATAATTTAGTTGGCTTGCCTGACAGCGGTGTCCGGCGCCACCACGACCCTTAATAGATTTTGGGTCGTGACAACATGGTATCAGAGCACTAGGTTCCTAGGGTCTCACGAGTCATAAGTCTAGTAGAGTCTCGCGGATCGGTACGGAGACGTCTGTATTTATCCTCGGCAGGCTGCAGGATTGTTGGAGTACTTCCCTTCTTGATTGCTTATCGTGCGATTTGATCCTTGGAGGCGTATTCCTTTAATTCGTTACCGCTCAATCTTATGCGACGCAAAGCGCTTGTTATAAATCAAGAATTGAAGAATCATAATGGTACTACAGATGTGATACGGGATGTTTCTCCCGGTATAGCTGATCAGATTATTATCGTCGCTTTATGGAAGAATATTTTATTATTTCAGCCCAGTAGCGGTACTTTTGAGGGCTTTGGGGCTAGGCACAAGTTGCCACGATGCTTATGAACAATTATTCTGCAGTATTGTTATGACGGTATGAAGTTTGCCTATGTATCGGGGCAGTGAATGACTTGAAGGGAGGTTTACTCGGTGCATAATCAAGATATTTAATATTTTATTCCTGGCAGGGGAAAGGCAATCAGAGTGAGGATGGTCAGGTGTGGGCTGGTGGAAGTAAAGAGACTTGGTATTTGCAAGCGTGGTGGAGCTTTCTTTTGTGACGGGGTGTCGTCGCCCTAATTGAACGTACTAAGTTTGTCGGTGTTATGATCGGCTATAATTCGCCTTTGGGGAAAGATATTGCGAAATAGTATCGAAGATGCAACTATCAGATATCGCAGGGTGTGGTGGTTTTGGATTGAATCAGTATTTCAAATGTGGCGGTTCGAGAAAGATGACCTTCGGAAAAGTTTGGAGTTAGTAGTAAATTGTGGATTCAAGTGCTATGAAGATAAATTTTATTAAGGCAGCGATTGAGCAACAAAGATGAGAATGTTATATAGGAAGTGTCGGGCGGAGTTTTAAACTTCTAAAGGGCCAGGCTTAGGAAGCGCAAGCCGAGCAGTTAATTAAAGAAGTGAGTTTGCCCAAAGTGGGAGAGCAGCGGAGCTGTGTAGGGGCTTGGTAATGAGATGAATATGCACCTTAAGGAGAGTCTGGAACGATTTGAGAATATTGGTGCTTGGTTATTGGGGTCTTCGGATCTAATTTGAAGTAGGGATTCTTATGCGGCTGGAGATTTAATATAATGGGAGGGAGCCGCTTAAATGAAGAAGGATGCAGCATGACTCGATTTGAAGGGATGTTGTCGCGCACTTAAATTATGTCCACGAGGTGTAAATGGATCTGTGCAGCTAGAAAGTGATCTCAGACTCAGGAAGTGTCATTGATGTCGAAGTGATTGTACCCCCGTGTAGCGGCGTTGGAAGATACCGGGGAGAGCCTTCTATAGGTGGGTTACCCAAGTGAGCAGGTTAGTATTCGCGTGGTTCTCGAGGCTTCTACGAATAATTTTATCGGTTATGTAGCAAAGAGATCGGTCGTGCAAATGTAGAGGGCGAATCAGAGTATAAAAGAATAGGGTTTTGCAGAAAGAATCCGAGAATTTTTGCGGTTAATCGTGCAAGGTTATGTCGATGGAAGCCAGGGAATCTTGGTGAATTCCAGAGTTGTGAAATAATGGCTTCAAGCTAAGTGGGAGAGTCCCACCTCTTATGATGGGAGACTCATGTAGTTGATTATATTCGGGGCCAAGTCAGAGCGGGTGGCTCTCAACAACGGTCATGGTAAATTCACGAGATGAGGTGTGATGCCTAATGATTTCGAGCGTATAATTACGGGTAAAAGAATCAAGCTTGTTAGTAGCCTATAAGGAGAGGCGCAGAATGATCTGTGATGTTTTGGCTTGCATTGTGGCATTTGGGAGGTACGAAATAATTTGTGGGATTTGAGACGGTATAGTCTCATGATTCAAGGTCACTCGGAATAAGTGCAGATGGAGTATGCCATGTATTGAATGGAGTTGGTATTATTTCTAAGGCAATCAAGGATAAATTGGAAGAAGATAGATTGGTTAGCCATAATTTAGTTGGCATGTTAGCGGTAGTGATCAGTTCTTTCAGCGTGATTAAGTTATGCTAGTGATATGTGGCTAGAGCCGTCAAAATGGGCTTGGCCCGTTGGGCCAGCCCAGCCCAGCCCAGCCCAGCCCGTAATTTAGCAGGGCTGGGCTAGAATTTTTGGAGCCCATTTAAAAATGAGGCTTTTAAGCCCGGACCAAGTAAGCCCGTGGCCCGCGAGGCTTGACAGAGACTGGGCCGGACCGGCCCGTAGGCCTAATAAAATATTTATTTAAAATATATAAAAAATAAAAAGTATGCTGCCTTTAGATATGGAAAGTCAGAATTGGATGTTTACTAAGAGGAACCAAAACTTGATCTTGACAAGTTTTAAGAGGTGATGTTGTCATGTATTGGAAGGACCATTCTAGAAAATATCCCGATCTTTCAATAGTGGTGCATGATGTACTTAGCATTCTTATTACCATTGTACCATCGAAATCAATATTTAGCATTGGTGGCGTGTTCTTACAAAGTACAGAAGTTGCATTTATTATGAAAATGTCCAAACACTTGTTACTACTTGAAATTGGCTGCACAGGTTTTTCCGAACTCAAACTGGTAATATTTTTTATGTGAATTTATATATTATTATTTTTTAAAATTTAATTATTTTTAATATTTAACTAATTAATATTGCATATGAATTGTAGATGAAAGTGAAGATGTTAATCAACCTTGTCACAAGCGGATTCAAATATGTTTGATGAAGATGATGTGTTGGATATCTCATAAGCATCATGAACGTTCTCTTGAATAGTTTGTTTTAGTTTTGACTTTTAGTGAATGAAATATAGTTCTGTCTTTTACTTTTTTTTAGTATTTATTGTTATATATTGGAACAATATAAAAAGTTATTAAGTTTTGCATATTTTTTCCAATAAGATATTTTTATAACTTTTAAATAAGTATCTTTTTTTTTTAGGTCAGAACTTAAAGAAAAAATATAAAATTATATTTTTAAAAATAATGGGCCGGCCCGTAGGGGCCTGCGCCCCACATAGTGCTGGGGTGGGCTAACCATTATAAGGCCCATCAAAATGGTGGGCTAGCCCAGCCCAGCCTGTCAATTGCTAAAGCCCACGTAGGCTGGGCTGGGCTAGCCCGACCCGGCCCATATTGACAGCTCTATATGTGGCAGTGCGTACGAGGCTTGTCAACCGCCGTAATTGATACTATTCTGAAGCATTCTACTGTTATGGCTCGTTATGTGGAAGCGGATTCCGGAAGGGCTATGGTGGCTTAGACCACTAATTAGATGTTTGCATGTTCTACGGTTATGAGTATTCGCCTGTGTGTTGTTGTGATTCTCCTAAAGTGAGTTCAGTGAAAAGCTTTGATGTGATGAAGTATTAATCTATTAACAATTCTGGAATTATGATGAAGAATCATGTCCCACTGTTCATGGGCATGTCGGGAGCAGCGAGTAATATGAAATTTGAAACGAGAATCAAAGTTGCAGCTCGGTGTGGACAAAGATGTCACAAGCTCGGATGAGTAGGAAAGGAGTTTTGGTGTTTAAAGTAAGTTGGGATTGTCTTCAACGTCACCTGAGATTGGTGTTTGTAAAGAGGGATTGTATCATGGTTAATGATTCTTGATCGTGTTTCAGCATTAATACGGTTGGTGGGTTGGAGGTAAGACCCAGTTAATTGTTATGGTAGATTGTGGGAGTGTTTTCAACAGGAAGACTGTATAAATATGGCACGTAGCCACTTGATTGATTAAAGATCTAAACCAAGTATGAATAATTGTGATGATATCGTTAAATTGAGAATGGATGCCTGGAGGGCACTCAGATTCTGAGTTGTGGACTGTACTCCGGTTATGATGGTTGTCCTTGTGTGTTATGAGAAGAGGGAAATTAGTATGGACCTTTGAAAGGTTATTGGCCTAGCTTGGTATGATCAGGATCGACTTAAGGTTGGGGGATGGATTTAAATGTGAATTTGGGCTCTATGTCAGGCCAGTTGTGTTCATTTCAGTAATGCGCTCCTTATGGAGTAGTCAGGGTGTTATTTCGTTGTCAAATAATACATGTAGTGATGCATTGCACCATAGGAGTTGTGAGACGGCTTGAGAAATTATTTATGTGTTGAGGATCCGCGTAGAAATGATGTGTTATGAGCAAGATGGCTCTTGAGATTCAGATTGTATATCGCACCTCCGTTGTGCTTAGGTTTTGTAGCTTATGGCGCTATATGTTCCCTCGGGGAAGTTATTATGCATTTAGCATGCTTATGACCGATATTCAGTATTTTGTTGTAGTGAGCAAATTTGGCTCGATGTGCATCTTCTTATGTGAGTTCTATGTGTGGATCGGGTGGCACGCTGCCATGGTTATGCTGTGTGGATCGGGTTGCGCGCCGCAATAGCATGATGTTGAGTATAGTTTTCTGTATGCTATTTTTGTATGTCTTGCTTCCTATTTTCTACGGAAAGTCCGTACTAGTGCGGGTGTTAGGTAATTCCTTCCAGGTTTCGTTTTCCCTTGTATCGCGTTCGAATTGATGACCTATTGGTGCATGGTATCATCATATGAGACTTTTTATAATGTCTGAGGTGGCTTATTGCCTGAGCAGCTGTATCTGATGAGACGAGATCCATTGATCTAGGATCAGTGCAATCCGGCTATATGAAGTATGTTATGGAAGTTAGACCATTATTTGGTTGAGGATGAGGTGATGGTTTTGTCAGGGGTTATAGACCTAATGATTTGTCGACTCGGCAGTTGATTATGAATTTCTGCACATCTCTTCTATCGTGGCGGTATGGTAAAGGTTAGGGTAAGACCTGTGTATGTCATGGGGTGCAATGGGAGCATTAGATTCGTGGAATTTCGACTAAGTTGATCCGAAAGTGTTATTGTGGTCTGGTGAATAAAGTGATGCAAGGTGTGAATTCAACTAAGGTATGCAGTCATGTTTGGGTACACCGTGTAGTGATTGATATGGTGATCATATGTTGGAAACAGGTCGGTCATAAAATTTTGGATGTTGGAATTGGGCTCTAAGACTTATTTTCTTGAATAAAAGGGAATATCTTCAGAATTGATCAAGCTGATGTGCTCAACTGAATTGTGGCAGCACGGGAAGGTGCATGAGAAGTTAAACAATGATTTCAGACTACATCAGTGTAATTCTCAGCACGTTCGAGGACGAACGTATGTTTAAGTGGGAGAGAATGTAACGACCCAATCAGTTGTTTTGAGTTCTAGCACTCTGTTCAGTAGTTTAAGGCCATGAGCAGCTTTGTTTCAAGTATTATGACTTCTACGCGTGGTCAGAATTGAATTTCGGGAAGTTCAGGGTTGATTTGGAAAGAGGATTCTCATTTCGGAAGCGTAAAGTTGAAAGAATGAACTAGGATTGAAATTTTGAGTAAACGACATCGGAATCAAGATTCGAAGGTTCCAGCAAGTTCGTATGATGATTTCAGACTTAGGCGTATGCCCGGATCAGGTTTTGGATAACCCCGGAGTGTTTTGGCGCCTATTGTGGAAGTTAGCATTTTAGAAAAAATTTCATAAGTTTGGTTTGAAGTAAATTTTAGTGTTATCGATGTCCATTTGGAATTTCGAGACTGGGAGTAGCTCTGTATGGTGATTCTGGAGTTGGGAGCGCGATCGGGAGTGAATTCGGAGGTCCGTAGGTCATTTTGGAGCCATTTGGCTAAAAATAGAAATTTGAAGGTTTTTGAGAAGTTTGACCGGAAGTGGACTTTTTGATATCGGGCCAAAATCCGATTCCGAAAGCTGGAGAAGCTCCGTAATGTCAAATATGACTTGTGTGCAAAATTTGAGGTCAATCGGACGTGATTTAATAGGTTTAAGAATCGAAAGTAGAAGTTGGAAGTTCTAAAGTTCATAAAGCTTGGATTGGAGGTTGATTCATGACTTTAGCATTGTTTGATGTGATTTGAGGCCTCGAGCAAGTCTGTAATGTGTTTTGGGACTAGTTGGTGTGATTGGTCGTGGTCCCGGGGGCCTCGGGTGTGTTTCGGGTGGTAATCGCGCTCTTATTTGATGTTTCAACGTCGTTTCTTTGGACATAAAGGGGTATCATATTAATCAAATGAGCTCCAAATTAATATTTTATTGAACCATTAGATTCGTATCGTAATTTCGGAGCCATATCAAAAAGAATCATCGAATTGGACATCGTATGAGGAAGTTATGCTCATTTCCATGTCGAGAAAGTGTTGGTTGATGTCATAACCGCAAAAGCGTAAATTTTCCGCAGAAGCGGAAATTTTTCTACAGAAGCGGAAATTGCTGGAGGCAGAGAGATTTCTTTAAAAATCAACGTTTAGCTCATTTTCACTTCATTTCTTCCATGGGAGCCGACTTTGGAGCAACTTTGGAGTGCTATTTTCATCACCAAGCATGAGGTAAGTGATTTCTAATAGTTTTGAGTATATACAAGGTTTATATATGGGTTTAGACTTGAAAAATTGTAGAAAACTTGGGGTTTGAGGGAAATCCTAGAAAATTAGTATTCTTGGAATTTGACCATGATTTTGGATATGGAATTTAGAGAAAATCATATATTTGAATTCGTGAGGCTATGGGTAATCTTTATATTCAAAAAAATTTCGGATTCCGAGCACGTGGGCCCGAGGGCATTTTTGTCAACTTTTTGATCGGGGTTAGGAATTGTTATAAATTGGATTGTAATGAGTACCTTAACATATATTAATGGGTTTACATAATTATTGGCTAGTTTTGGAGCATTGTGTATCGATTCGAGTCTTCGGAAATGCGTGGAATGCCGGTTATGGATCTTCAGAGCGAGGTGAGTCTCCTTTCTAACCTTGTAAGAGGAAACTGTCTCCATAGGTGAAATAATTGATTATGTGCTCCTATTTGGGGGGGCTACGTACGCACAAGGTGACGAGAGTCCGTGCGTAGCTGCTATTATGCTATTGTCCGGGTAGTTAGGACCCAAAAGCATATTATACTTGAATTATTTATGAACCCATCGATAGCTTGAATTGCTTAAATCACATTGAATTATTAAGGGAATTACTAAAAGGATTAAACTTCATTTCTTAAAAATTGTTAAAGGATAATTGGTTTTATTTGTATAATTATTCTCCGATAAAATTCTAATTGGCTATTTGAGAATGTATATTATGTATATATGCGTCGCATGGATGATTCGCGAGCAGGGTGATTGTGTATCTTATGTGTACCTGCGTCGCATGGATGATTCGCGAGCAGGGTGATTGTTTATTTTATGTTGATCGCGTCGCATGGATGATTCGCGAGTGGGGTAATAGACGCATCTATGGTTCATGCCGTTCGACCCTCGGCAGTGCACAGTTTACATTTCTGTTGGATCGGGTTATCGCCTTGGTGTGATTTGTGCATGTTATTTGTCGCTTGAGAATTTTAAATGTGAAATTACTGTTCGTGGCTTGATATAAATTGATAAGATAATAAAAAGTAAACTTGAAAATCCTTGATTATTTGTTAAAGGGTTTACCTATTTTTCCGCCTTGCGAGATAGAACTGCTATAAAATCCATGTTTTCCCCACATTTTTATTACACTATCATTGGACCTCTAGTATGTGTCGAAATTGACCATCTCGTCTCTACTTCTTTGAGATTAGGCGGGATACTCGTTGAGTATACGTTGTTTACGTACTCATACTACACTTCTGTGCATTTTTGTTGCACATGTACATGTATCTCTAGCAGCCTACTGGGCGTAGCAACGCGAAAGATTCTAGGACTAGGTGAGCTGCATTGTTCGAGGCGACCCGCAGCTAATGTAGTTTCCTTTCAGCATTTTTATATTTATTCCTTGTCCACTGTATTTCGAAAAGATGTTGTATTTTATTTTCTTTATCAGTAGTTGCTCATGCACTTGTGACACCGGGCCTTGGGATGGTTTTTGAAAGATGTGTACTAGTAGTTATTACTTAATTTGAATTGAAGTAGAGATTGTTTTAATTATGAAAAATGGAAGTAAAAATCCTAGACTTTCAAAGGTATTCAAAGGAGGATTTAATTGATAATTTAGTTGGCTTGCCTGACAGCGGTGTCCGGCGCCACCACGACCCTTAGTGGATTTTGGGTCGTGACACCTTATCTTTCAGCCGGCTAGTTAAAGCAATAACACAAGTAGTAGTAAAGAAAGAGAGAATTTTTAGTGTAAATGTGTTCTGAACTCAAGTTGTTCATCTGTTTGACAGAAGAGAGGGTAGGGTATTTATAGTTTTGAAAAGGAGTGAAGAATAAGGTGGTAAGTAAAATTTTACCACAAACATGGAAATAATCACAATCAGAATCAATTAACACAAGTGATTCCCTTTAATTAAGGAATCACTGCTTAACGGATACTAACAGGTTTAATTAAGGAAATAAATCAGTTTGGGGACAGATTGATTATTGCCATATAAGGGGCAGTAAAAGTATGAAGTAAATGACTGAGTCTAAGTACAAAATATGTTTAGTTTTGAGAAAAGATTCAAAGTAAAACATCACAACAATTAAAGAAAGGGAGTCATTCAATTTAAACAAAAGAATGAAATTAGGGTTCATAAGAAAACCTTTTGCAATCAATCACAACGTTGAAGGGGTCATAATCAATCAAGAAAGGATCATGATTCTGCACCTCAACCTATAAATAGCAAGGAATGAACATGCATGCAGGGTCAAAAATGTTGACACAAAGAAGCAACACCAACATACAGTAGCAGTAAATGTAAGCTAGGGTTCAATAGTAAAAGAGAACTATTCGAAGCACAGTAATCAAGTAGTCACGTAGAACTAAAGTGCAGAGAACCAAACTAACAGGTAAAATAGTCAAAAACAAGCAAACGGTCTCACAGTAACAAGTGAGGCAAACCTTTTAAGAAATTAGGACTTCGATAGTAGTCGAGTTTAAGAGATGATAAGAACTCAAAATTAGATAAGTCAAAGACAAAAAGATTCAAATGCAAAGAACTTAATCGAACAAAACATGCATATAAAATAAACCAAGAGAATTTCAAAAGCCCAGGTAGAGTTAAAACACTTAGGGCTTTTAGCATGATGAACCAGGCAGCAACAAACATGGACAAACATAGTAAAAATCATAAAAATACACTTAAAATTGGAGAAAAGTTTAGGAAACCCTAATCGTTAAAAAATAGGGAGTCATTTTAAAAGAAAAATCGAAGAACCTTCGAGAAAAACTTAAGAAGTTTATAATAAGCACAGATTTAAGATAGATCTGAAAGAAAAATCGAACAGCTCTTAGAGCTAGGGTTTCAAAGAATCTAGAGAAAGTGAGAAAGGCTTAAAAAGATATCGATCTAGCCGAAAAGTCAAGGATCGGACTTTGACAACCATGGATGGCCGAAAAAGGACCAGATATCGAAGTCGAGTAGGGACTGGACCAGACCTCTTCGAGATTTGTCCATGGAATCACGAAAATATGTAACCAGTAGACATAGGAGACGAGTACACGTCTCAAAAATCCATGGGAGACCATGGATTAGGTGGGGATTGAGGTGGATTAGGGTGAAATGGGGTAGCGGCGGCTAGGGTTTGGGTGAGGTTGTAGAGAGAATTTGAGAGAAGGGGATTCAAGGGCGGCGTTTGGTGAAAAGTAGTAGACATGTGATTTTTGACCCTCCCCAAGATTTTTTATATTTAAGCACGTAAATATTTAATTTAGGCCTAATATAGCTATTTCAACTCATTTTTGACCTTTACTTTATTTTATTACAAAAAAAATATAAATTATAAAAAATATTTTAGTTTATGTATTTTTTTCATAAATTTAAAAAAAACACAAAAATATTACCTTATTTTTATCTTTATATAATTTTGAAAACACAAAAATAGTTTCATGTTTAATTTAATTAATTAGCATTAGCTTTGGCATTGTGTAGTATTTCTATCTTATTTTAAAAGGCACTGTGTAGTCTAGGGACCCTTCTAGACTCTTCTTTCGGACAAAAAATGAATAAAAAGACCCTAACGACTTGACACAAAAAGACCTAGAGACTAATTGAAAAAATACATAAAATATAAACCTAGACCCTACACCTACATAAACCTACGCCTAAAGAGCTGAAAAGAGAAAAAAATACGCGTAAGGATATACACAGTAGAGCAGCAGCCATAAATGACCTACGCCCATCGTCTTCTCACCATCATTTTGCTCCTTTTCTTTCCCGTTAAACCCACCTAAAACCTCCATCAATCAGCCATAACTACACCCTTGAACACCCGGCGGAAAACAGTATTAAGCCACCACAAATTTTTGCTCAAATCTCACCCCAAATGTGCAGCAAAAACGCACCAGAACAACCATGTAAACTAGCTATTAAAACCCTCCGTTTTATTGCAGAAATCAGCCACAAAAAGACATTCACACACAAGAGTTTAGATATTCTAAATTATTTCAATTTCAGGAAAAGAATACACAAAAAAAGGGAAAGAACGATGTTTCTGTTTTATTTTTTCATGTCATATTTGGCTACTTATGGACTTGGTTTGAGATGCTATTGAATTGAAGTTTCCAATCGAGGGGCTGATGCTTAGTTGTATGACATAATGGTTGTTTGTATTTCACCATGATTATTTGCGGGGAAGCAACATGAACAAAATTCTACTTCCTGAAAACCAGGTGTGTTTTTTTCTTCCTTGTATTTTCTTCTTGCTCTTTCTTAATAAATTTTAGCAATATTTTTTGCTTAAACCTTCCACTATTCCAGTACCTAATGTTCTGCTATAGTGTGTAAATTATTTGGTCTACCATGAGAATTTAGAAAGTGTACTAACCATATATTTGCCCCTCAGTTGATTTGAGTTTCGAATACTATCGTTATTTTCTTAAAAGTGTGTGCTAAAATGTGTCAGTTTACATTTGTTAATGTGGGAGTTTTGGACTTTAATTTTGGGATGGTCATTTATTTGGACTCAAGAGAATTAATTTTAATAAATAACACATGCCATAAGGTGGGTTTTAAACTATAAGGAATCTAGCCAAGTAATAGATCATGTTACTTAACCTATTTGCCCCAATAATATCTTGTTCATAAATTTGGCATCAAAGCAATCTCAAATTAATTTAGGAGAAGTTTTCAAATACCCGTAGTTTGCTTTAGTTGAGTACAATCCTTTGAAATTAGAATCGAGGTGTGTCGTGCCGAACAAAAATCTCAATTGCATGGCCCTCGTATAATTAATCTTGTTTATCCTAATAAATCGAGGCGCGCCATTTAGCGAATTTTCATGGCCCTCGCAAAGTTGCAAACGCGTAGTTGCTTTAGGCGCGTTATTTTAATAATTTACCTTCTTAAATTCGGGTGCGCATTTATGTGACCCAAATCCAAATCTCAACAATGTTAGATAAAATATGTCGAGAGTCGCGGGTGCATTTATGTGACGTGGTTCAAGACGTATTTTAAATGATGTTGCAATTTTTCCTTAAAAATATTGAAAAGCGGTTATAAAGTTTAAAATTGCACAATAGGCTAAAACATGTACCAAAATCAGATAATAGGCCATTTATAACAGTTGAGCAACCGTTCTAGAACCACGGAATTCGGGAATGCCTAACACCTTCTCCGGGGTTAACATAATTCCTTACCCGGATTTGTGGTTCGCGGACTGTAATACAGAGTCAATCTTTCCTCGATTCGGGATCTGAAACCGGTGATTTGGGACACCCTAAATTATCCCAAGTGGCGACTCTGATTCTTAATAAACAATCTCGTTTCGATTGTCACTTTAAGTTGGAAAAAACTCCCTTATATGCCCTTACGGGAATGTAATAAAAAAGGAGGTGTGACAGCTCTGGTGACTTTCCTGGGGACCAAACCCAGAATCTCTGGTTCAGAGTTCAAGAATTCGAGCTTAGAATAATTGTTATATTTGGCTTTACCTATTATCTAATTTTGTTACATGTTTGGGCCTAATGTGCTAAATGTTGCTTTTACCGCTTTGATATTATCTGAACTATACATAGACTGCTACGAAACCCTTCTCTTCTCATCTTCGGGGATGTGCTCGCTGGTCGAGACTCCCTATTCTATTAGTGTCATGCCTTGAAATAAGAAAGAGGCTCGGATAAGTTACTAAGCCGGATGGCCTTTTGGTTCCCGGTATGTAGCCCCCTCCTCGGCTCGAGTTGTCCGCTCGGGTACACAAGTCTAGAACAATATACCCAGATTTTAAACCTAGAATAACTCAGCTTCATGCGTGATCTCTAGCAGGAACGCTTATTTGCATCATGTGCATTTGACTTAGGGGACTCAACACAGGGGTTGGGTCCGTTTAGGACAGGTATACTCAAAATAACAGACCATCTTGATGCATCTTATGTGCTACAAGTTGTATTTATCCAAGGGTAAAAGGGTCATTTGGCGGACCAATGATAGTTGAGGCCAAAAAAAAGAAAAAAAAAGGATGAAGTATGAAAATAAAGCAAGTAGGGCCTAGTTATGTTTTGTTATTTTTTTTTATTATTAAGAAAAAGACAGAAAAGAAAAAACAAGAAAAATTCAAAAAGATTTTGCACTTTTTATCATTTTTCAAAAATAAAAAAAATCCAAAAAAGAGTTTGCATGTTTCATCATTTTCAAGGAAAAGACAAAAAAATATGTTTTCTCTAAGTTAGTTGTTTTTTTAATTTTCACCCGTATCCAATCTGCCTGAACTACGCATACCTGATTCTCGTCTTTCGGGGTGTGATACGTAGGCAACCCACATAGGGTCCGGTCTTCCTAGTAAATCTTATGTTCTTGGCTTTGCGGGTTCTTAGCCAAATTTTGCACTTCTAGCCACCTTTTGGCCAAATAAGTCATTTTGCAAAAATAGCCTCAATCATCTCTTGCATGTGTCCAGTAGGGAATGTTACTGTCTCACATAGTGTTGGTTTAAGTTTTCTCATACAAACGTTAATTTACTTACCGGAGTTTGAGCATGACAGATACCCAAGGATCACTACATTCAGGAGCTGCTCGAGGAACCATCTTATGTTTTTGAGTCAATTGTTCACGTTTTACTTTCTAATTCTGTATAGTAGTATTCAGTCTTTTAGGTGATGTTAGAGTTTGTAATAGTCTAATTAAGTTTGCCTAGTCTTTTGTTATTGTATTTCTTATTTTGTATTTGGAAATGTGTTACAAGTCAAAAATCCAAAAAAAAAAAAGAGAAGAAATTTTGCGTTTAAATTTTCGTTATAAGTTTTCTTTGGAATACTAATTCTAGAAATGAAAAACAAATTCTTTTGAGATTGTTTTTCCTTTAGGCAATTAATATCAAAATAAAAGTTATTTTTATATTTTCTCTACTATATTAGGACCAAAATTAAAAAAAAAATTCTTTTAATACCTCTTTAAAAGCTTTCTTTAAGGTATTAATTTCAAAAATCCAAAAAGATTTTATTGTGAGGTTCTTCTTTAGGAAACTAATGAAAAAAGAAAAAAAATCCTTTTATTTTCATTAGAACTTTAGAACATTGTACATAGAAGAAAAGAAAACAACATGATTTACTTCCAAAAAAAGAGTCAAAAAAAAATATTTTTCTCTTATAGGATTTTCCTTTGATAGAGAATCTGTGTCAAAAGGAAAAAATAAAGAAAAAAATCCGTTAAGCTTGAGTTTAAAATAGGTCATAGATCATTGAGTCTAGAAAATTCAAAAAAAAAATTTATTTCTTTTACTTCCCTTATCTCGTCATAGTAGTCATTGAGGTATAAAAAAAAAAGAAAATGAGAATGTTAGTTTGTTTACTTTATTCCCGATCTTTCAGAACTACGCAAAGATCCGATTCATGTGGCGTCATGATACGTAGGCAACCTACATAGGGTTCGATCGAATTATTTTTTTATTTATTAAAAGAAAAAGGAAAGACAAAAAAAGAAGAAGAAAAATATGGTAAAATTATGGGATGTGAGAAATGAGAAGGAAGAAAAAGAGCAATAATCAGAAAGAAAAAGGGGAAGGAAAATGAGCAAGCTAAGAAGTGCGAGGAAAGAAAAAAAAAAGAGAAGACTCAAATGGACAAACCGGGATGATGCCAAGTGACCTTATGACCCTCGAAGTCATTCTAGAACCATTAATTGTTGCTAGGTGCATTGCACGCAATGTGATATTTTTGTTGTTAAATGCCCTAACGCTAACGGGATACCCCCATTTTGTTCCTTGGATATCTTTATAGAAGAAAGGTGGTTGATTTGTGGTTCTCAGAGTAGTAACTCCTCTCCACAACATAAAGTCAAAAGCCAATGGCAGACAACAACGAAATTGGGTTGGTTGATACTGGTGCCCGAAAGCAGTTGGTTGAACAGAACACCGATTTGGCTGATAAGGCAAGGATGTTAAGACAACACATGAGGGACATGTATCAGGCCTGGATGACTGGGAAGGAACCACCCCCGCCACCGCCTAGCTTCTTAGATGCTACCCTTACCCAAGCTCCGGACACAATGACGGATGATCCCCCATACTCTCCAGATCCACCTGTTTATCACAGCTTTCCCAACCATCCTAGTAGCTCCATCACTCATCCTCCAATTACCTCCCCCCAAAATTGCCTTCCGATCACATGCACTATCCCCGACAAGGAACACCCACTCAAAGTTCATAATGTCCAATACTACCCTTCAGAGGTTGCCCACAAGGTTCCTAACTCATACAAGTAGGGCCCGCGGGATGAGCCTCATGTTGAAGAGAAGGGCGAGATGGGATACCCAGGAGGTTGAAAGGCACAGAACAGTCCTTAAAGAATAATCAAAGAATGGGAGACCAGGTTAACATGTCTTACAAAGAGTTGGGTACGTTCCCTGACGTTCGTCTGCCTGCGAGATTTAAAGTGCCAAAGTTTAACTTGTATGATGGGGGTGGAGATCGGGTAGCCCACCCGAGGGTCTATTGCAGTGAAATGAGAAGTGTTGGAGAGAAAGATGACTTGTTGATGGCATATTTCAATAATAGCTTGACTGGGGCAGCTTTGGAATGGCATAATCGTCAAGATGTAGGGAAGTGGTATACATTGGGCGATATGGCTCAAGATTTTGTGCGACACTTTCAGTGCAAGATAGACATTGTCCCAGACCACTCCTCCCTATCTCAAATGGAAAAGAAACCCAAGGAAAGTTTTAAGGATTTTTGGCTCAGATGGAATGAACAAGTTGCTCGGGATAGCCCTCCCATTGATAGAAAAGGTGTTGCTGAGCCCCGCCAACAACATGGTCCAGTGGCATTCTTGCTAAATGCTTTCCGCCTCAATGCCCACCCCGTGAACATCCCCAAACTCCACATAAGCCACCCCAGTATTATCCATCGAACAACATCTGGCCATTTGTCCAACCACCAGGTCACTCCCTAGGGCGAGCACCAGCATCCTAAAATTCACGTGTGCCTTCACAACATTTTCAAGCATCCAACAATCCTAGAAAACTGAGGCATGGAGGGAAACAAAGGCCAAAAGATAATTTCACGCCCATCGGAGAATCCTACACAAGTTTGTTTGAAAAGTTAAAGCATTCTAGCCTGATTCAGCCGCTTCTCGGCTATACTCCAGACCCATATGCGAAAGGCTTTGATCCTGCTGTTCGATGTGTGTACCACTCTAATGTCCAGGGGCATAGCATTAAAGACTATCGCTCTTTGAAAAGGTAAATAGAAGGAATGATTCAAGTACAGGTAGTTGTGGTCAATGACAGTGGCAGGGAGCATGCGAATCCTCTTGGGAACTTGTTGATTAAAGTTGATAATGGTCTTGGCAAAATTGATGCAAAACTCAGTGGATAAGATGCCGTGCTTGGTAATTGGGAAGACGCTCCATTTCTTGGTCAGCTGGAATGGAGTTTTGGTGGTTTATTTAGTTGTCATTTCTATTGTCCTGGTTATTTCAGGGTTGTAATCCGGATATTGTCTTGTGACTCAAACCCTTCTATCCTTTCATTTTTCCTGGTTTATTTAGTCGTAGTAGCTCGTTTACTGCTGTCTAGGTTTGTTCCAGGGTTGTAACCCCAGTCTAGTTTGCTTGTCTTGTTGTTCGAACTGTTTCACCGTCTGTCTAATACAATTTCCTATTTTCTGTTATTTTTAGTCATTTTCTTTTGCTTAGCTCTCTTTTCTTTCCACAGTTCTTTTCCTGTTGGCTCTAGTGACAAAACATGCATGTGTAATTCTTGGCCCGGGCTCAAAAAGTTAGTCATGAAGCATTGAAACAATTTTGAAGATGACAGGGGCACTTGAGGGAAATAAGAACAGATTTGGACACTTTGAGATCATTTCGAGCCCGAATTGTGTGAAACTGTGGCAGATAGAACATAAAGAAACCCTATTGAAATGGATCATGCTGCATCAGGTTGAAGCTAAAGGCAAGTTTGCCAAATTGACAGGGGCCATTCGTGGTAAGGAAAGTGAGAGTGTTGTCCAATGGTGCTTTGTATTCAACAGATGTTACAAATGTTTTCCTTGGTTTGTTTAATTGAGTTATTTTTACTTGGCATGTTTTGGAGATTAGAATAATGAAGGCATTTTTTTCTGCTATCTAAACACTTTATCCTTCGTTACCCCTTTAAGCCTTATTTATTTTCTTTCATACCCCTTTTTTGGAATCAGCAGCAAAGATCAGAAACACAAGCATGAAAGATAAGTAAAGGAAAAAAAAGAAAAGGAATGAAAAGAGAGAGAAGAAAAGAGGAATAAGAAAAGAAAAAAAAAAGAAAAATAGAAGAAAGAGAAAAATAAAAAAACAACAAAACAACAAAACAGCAAAAAGAGAAAAGGAAGAAAGAAAAGAAAAGAAGAGAAAGAGGAAGAAAAGAAAAGAAAAATCACAGCAACAAAGTAATTTTTATGACATGAACTACGTTCGACCTGATTCTTTTTAAGGATATGTAGGCAACCTCACGATTTGGTCCCACTAAAATAAAAATTCAAAATTCCCCAAGAAAAGAAATAGGGGCAGAAGTTGTGGTTGTTGTAAGAAATCTGATTCCAAAAGTTGTAATTTTGAACCCATTTGAATTGTTTTGAGCCTTTTGATACCCTTTCTTTCTCACCCCATCCAAAAGCCTACATTACGATCCAAATACAGACCTTCCGATCAGTCTTCGAGAGATGCCAAGGCGAGAAAGTAGAGGTGAATCATATCAGGGGCCACACTCTGGTCCAAACAAGGGAAATGAAAAATGAGAGAGTCTTATTGATGAAAGCCCTTGCGGGTACCACAAGGCGATGAAAGCTGAGAGAAATCAAAATGAGAGCGTCTTATTGGTGAAAACCTTCACGGGCACCTTGAGGCGATTGTAAGCTGAGAGAAAAAATAAAATGAGAGAGACTTAATAGTGAAAACCCTTCGGGCACTACAAGTCGAATAACGATTGTGAATCGGATTGGATAATCGGAGCATTGAAGCCCAGTTCACGGTTTGGGGGTAAAACAGGAGTTGAACATCAGATTTTCTTAACAGAATAGGCCACGAGTGCATGTCATGGTCATTAGAGTTGGTATTTACGTCCCATAGGTTTCTACTTTGTAGTCTTTTTGTTAGGAATCATCTCATTCCATTGTCTTTTACTCTGTTCCTTTTGTCTTGTTTACTTCCTCTTCCTGAGTCTATTTGGTTAGAACAAGTGAGAAATGACTTTAAAATTTGCCACCAGCTTTCCAATTGCACAAAACGAGATCTGGTTAACACATTAAAGCATCATAAGTCCGGAAAGAACAACAAGCGCACTGAGCTGGTAACAATCAACATGCTTTGGGATTCATGTGAAATACAAATGCTTGGTATATATCAATTCATGGATAATGCAACAGAAGGAGGGCTAGGGTGTATGGATCAAAGGTATTTTCTATGATAAGATTGACAAAAAGGGTGGTAAACCAGTGACAAACAAGATCTTCCAAGAAGAAATTGAAGTTATCATGGCTAGCGATAGAGCAACAGACCTCAAGGCCAGGGCCAGTGGTATAAGTCAAGAAGGAACAGCATATGCACTGAGTGGGTGGCATTTGACGTGCTTTGAGATTCATGTGAAACATAAAGGTTCGGCAAATGTTGGTTTATGAGCAATGCAACAGATACTGGATATTGGGTTTGAACGGAGAAAAGGTATTTTCTGTGATAGATTGACAAAGAAAGTGGTTAACCAATGACAAGCAAGATCTTCCAAGCAGAAAGCAAAGTTAACATGGAAAGTGATGGAGCAATAGACCTCAAGGCCAAGGCCATCGGTTTGAGTCAAGAAAGAACAACATACACACTGAGGGGGTGGTAATTAACGTGCTTTGGGGTTCATGTGAGATACAAAAGTTGGTAAATGTCAGTTCATGAGCAGTGCAATAGATAGAGGATATTAGGTCTGAACGGAGAAGAGGTATTTTCTATGTTAAGGGTAACAAAGAAAGTGGTTAGTCAATATACAAGCAAGGTCTTCGAGTGGGAATCAATTATCATGGCAAGTGAAGGAACAATAGACCTCAAGTCCAGAGCCAGTGGTTTAAGTCAAGTAAGAACAACACGCGCCATGAGTGGGTGGCAATTGTCGTGCTTTGAGATTCATGTAAAACACAAGGGCTTGGTAAATTTCATGTCATGAGAAATGCAACATATAGAGGGTATTGGGTCTGAACGGAGAAGAGGTATTCTCTTCGATAAGGATGACAGAGAAAGTGGTTAGTCAATAAACTAGCAAGGTCTTCGAGTGGATTTCAGAGCGATCATGGGAAGTGAAGGAGCAATCGCCCTTAAAGTTAAGGCCACAAACCAACCACCATATTTTTAAACTGATAAAATTTTTCTTTGATTGAAACAGGGGCAGAAAATTTTATTTGTTTCGGAGAAACCCTCCGTAAGGAAAAGCAGGCACCATACAGGTTTGGCCATAAATTCTCAGGACCCTCCTGGAAAATGGGACCTAGTTTAAAATTCAAAACAATCATGAGTAGCAAGATCTAGCATAAATGTACCCCAAAAGAATATAAGTTGGCTTCAAAATTTTCATTTTGGAGATAGAATTCAGTTAGGAGTTGTCAGGACCCTCCTAGAAAATGGGACCTAGTCTAAAATTGAAACAGTCATAAGTAGAAAATCTAGCATAAATATACCCCAAAAGAATATAAGTCGGTTTCAAAATTTTCATTCTGGAGATAGAATTCAGTTAGGAGTTGTCAGGACCATCCTGGAAAATGGGACCTAGTCTAAAATTCGAAACGGTCATAAGTAGAAAATTTAGCATAAATGTACCCCAAGGAATATAAGTTGGTTTCAAAATTTGCATGTTTAAGATAAGATTCAATTAAGAGTTCTCAGGACCCTCCTGAAAAATGGGTCCTAGTTTAAAATTTAGAATAGTCATGAGTAGTAAAATCTAGCGTAAATGTACCCCAAGGAATATAAGATGGTTTTAAAGTTCGTATGTTGGAGATAGGATTCAATTAGGGGTTTTCAGGACCCTACTGAATAATGGGACCTAGCTTTAAGATTGCTGTTAGATAACAAGATGTAGTGGAAATAATACCTAAGATATAACTTGGATTAAATTTGTCGTTTAGTTAAGAGTTGTCAGGACCCTCCTGAATAATGGGACTTAGCTTTAAGATTTCCATTGGATAACAAAATTTAACGTAAGTTCTGTTGTAGGGTAGTATAATTCAGCCGTAAAGAATTGTCACTCTTAAGATAAAACTTAACTTTTGATTTTCAGGACCCTCCTGGATAATGGGATGTAGTTATAAGACCTTCTTAGATAACAAGATTTAGCGGAAGTTACACCTTTAGATTTAAAACTGTCTTTTAATTAAGAGTTGTCAGGACCCCTCCTGGATAATAGGATCTAGCTTTCAAATTTTTAGTAATATTTGGTAACACTATTCAGTTTAAGACTCACAAATGTGCCTGTCACACCTCTTTTTGGCGCGCCCCCATTCGAGGGAGTATATGAAGGAGTTTTTCCAATTTAAGTGACAATATTCGAAATGGGATTATTTTATTATTTCAGAGTCGCCACTTGGAATGAATTATGGTGTCCCAAGTCACCG
>MU711162.1:49020-62500 GCA_026770625.1 Nicotiana glauca | reverse complement strand
AAATCATCAATCCTCGGCAGTGGATACTTGTTCTTTATTGTCACCTTGTTCAATTGCCGGTAATCAATGCACATCATCATCGATCCATCCTTTTTCTTTACAAATAGCACTGGCGCACCCTAAGGAGAAATACTAGGCCTCATAAAACCCTTCTCTATCAAGTCTTGCAACTGGTCCTTTAACTCCTTTAATTCTGGTGGGGCCATACGATACGGCAAAATAGAAATGGGTTGCGTGCCTGGGGCTAGATCAATAAAAAAATCAATTTCCCTGTCGGGCGACATACCCGACAGGTCTGAAGGAAAAACCCCTGGGAACTCCCGAACAATAGGAACATAGTCAATAGAAGGAACCTCTGTGCTGGAATCGCGAACATATGCCAAATAAGCTAAATACCCTTTCTCGACCATGCGTCGAGCCTTAACATATGAAATAACACTGCGGGTGGCATGTCCTGGGGTCCCTCTCCACTCCAATCGGGGCAAATCTGGCAGCGTCAAGGTCATAGTCTTGGCGTGACAATCCAAGATAGCGTGATACGGGGACAACCAGTTCATCCCCAATATAGCGTCGAAATCCACCATGTCTAAAAGCAATAAATCAACACGGGTCTCAAAACCCTCAAATACTACTACACAGGAACAATGAACTCGGTCGACCACTATAGAATCACCCACTAGTGTAGATACATATACAGGGATACCCAAAGCATCACTAAGCATAACCAAGTAGGGTGCAAAATAAGACGACACATATGAATACGTAGACCCAGGGTCAAATAGCACTGAAGCATCCCTATCACATACCAGAATAGTACCTATAATAACAACATCGGAAGACTGAGCCTCTGACCTGGCTGGCAAAGCATAACACCGGGGTTGGGCCCCACCTCCCTGAACCATGTCCCTAGGACGATCGGCTATTGGCTGACCTCTACCTCTACCGGTGTGAGATCCACCTCTACGGTCTCTACCTCCACCTCTACCTCTATGATCCCTACCCCCGCCTCTAGCTGGCTGGGCAGGCTGTTGATCACCTACGGCTTGAATCATAGGGCGAGGACCCTGCTGCTGAGAGTTGTCAGAAGCTCGAGGGCAATACCTGGAAATATGTCTCGTGTCACCACAAGTGTAACAAGCCCTCGGCTGTTGAGAATAATGGAGTGGTGGCACGCTGATAGGTGCTGATGGTGAACTGGAAAGCTGCAGGTCGGAGTGCTGCGACTGAGAGCCACGACCACCGGAAGTACCATGAGAAACCTGAAGAGCTGACTAAAAGGGCCTCGGTGAATGGCCTCTCCCATAAGAATCCCTACCTCCAGGCAAGGTACCACTGAATATACCAGAATGACGAGGTCTCTTATCCGACATCTGACCACCTCCCCGTGAGAGGGCCATCTCAACTCTGTGGGCCGCATTGGCCACCGCCTGAAAGGAAATATCACTACCAACCCCCATAGCCATCTGGAGACGGATAGGCTGGATCGGTCCATCAATAAATCTCCGGACCCTCTCTCGCTCTATGGGGAGTATCAATATGGCATGGTGTGCCAAGTCAACAAATCGAGTCTCATACTGCGTAACTGTCATGGAGCCCTACTGGAGGCACTCAAACTGCCTGCGAAGTGCCTCCCGCTGAGTGACTGGGAGAAACTTCTCAAAAACAACTCTGCGAACTGATCCCATGTCAAAGCTGGAGACCCTGCTGTTCTAGATAGGCAAAAATCTCTCCACCAAGTCTTAGCGGATCCTGCAAGCCGGCAGGTGGCAAAATCAACCTCATTGGTCTCCACTATACCATGGTCCTAAGGATCTCATGACAGTTGAATAAGAAATCCTGTGGATCCTCTGATGAAGCGCCGCTGAAAGTCATGTTAAAGAGCTTGGAGAACCGATAAAGTCTCCACAAAGCATCCGATGACATAGCCGCTCCATCACCGGCCTGAGCTGTAATACCTGGCTGAGCTGCCACAGCTGGCTGAACCACTGGGACATGGGCCGGGGGAGCTACCTGCTCCGGAGTACGTGTAGCAGGAGTCTGAACCCCTCCTCTAGCCTGAGAAGTGGCTGGTGCTACTGGCAACAAACCTGCTCTAGTGACACTCTCCATAAAGCCTGCCAATCTGACTAGAGAATCCTGAAGATCTTGGGTGACTATGACCCCTCCTAGGACCTGAGTTGGGCCCACTGGAGCTGCTAGGGCTGGAACCTCCTCATCATAGTCAATATGAGGCTCCACCTCTGGGACTACCGCACGGGTGCTAAGCTCTGCCTCTGCCTCGGCCTCTCCCCTCGTAGGAGCTGCTGCTAGGGGCTCGGGCTACTGCGCGGTAGAAGAGGAAGCACGTGTTCTCGCCATCTGCGAAAGAACGGAGTAGAAAGAGAATCAGTATTTGAGAAACAGAATCGCACGACAAGAAATAACAAAAGTGAAACTTTTCCTAACTCCGTAGCCTCTGTGGATAAATACAGACGTCTCCATACTGATCCCTCAGACTCTATCAAATTTGTCCGTGAGTAGCGAGACCTATGCAACCTAGATCTCTGATACCAACTTGTCATGACCCGGATTTCCTACCATCGGGAGTCGTGATGGCGCCTACTAACGGAGCTAGGCCAGCCAAACTTTAAACATTCTCTGATAAGTCCCAACAATATGAATATACGGAAGACAATTAAATAAGAACGGAAGACTTTAAGTTTGATAAAAATGAAATTAAAATGCGAAAGTTTAAAACATATCCCTACCCAAAATCTGGTGTCACTAGCTCACGGACTACTAAAGAGTGCTACAAACAAGTCTGAAATGGAAATACAAAACGTCTGTCTCGGTACAAAGAAAACAAACTAAACATAAAAAAAGGACTCCGGCCTGCGAATGCCAGCTAGGCTACCTCGAAGTCCGTGGACTGAAGTCAGCTCCCGGTCGAATAGGCTACTATTGTGGTCAAAAAGCTACTCCGGTACCGTAATCTGTGCAAAAAGCACAGAAGTGTAGCATCAGCACAACCGACCCCATGTGCCGGTAAGTGCCTGGCCTAACCCTGGCGAAGTAGTGACGGGGCTAGACAGGGCCTACCTAAAACAACCTGTGCAAACATATACATACATACATATATATATATATATACAGAGCAAGAAAAATAATGACAGAGAATATCAATTAAAACAGGGAAGGGGCATGCTCGGGGGGAGGGGGGGATACAGTGAAAACAGATCAATGGACATAACAACGAAACTACCTCAATACCTTAACTCATATATAAGTGGACGGCGCGCCACACGATCCCATTTCATAATACATAGGTGGACGCGTGCCATACGATCCCAAAATATATATGTAATAGTGGTCGGCGCGCCACACAATCCCATTTCATAACTCACAAGTGGACGGCGTGCCACACGATCCCAAAATATATATGTAATAGTAGTCGGCGCGCCACACGATCCCATTTCATAACTCACAAGTGAACGGCGTGCCACACGATCCCAATTCATATTTCATAAGTGGACGGCGTGCCACATGATCCCATATTATAATTTATGAGTGGACAGCATGCCACACGATCCCATATTATAATTTATAGCACAAATAATCTCTCCAAAAGAGGTCCCATTAAGGAAATTTAACAACATAACGAATAAACCCGGCCAAGGTAAAACTAACAGCCCGGATATCTCGGCAAGGAAGCAACAACAATTATAAACTATGCATTCCGACAAGGGAGATAACCAACATACTCAAGTCATCCCGGCAAGGGATTTAATCACATTTTTTACCAATTCTTTCATTTCCTACTCAATAGTGTTTTATCGTTCGAGCCAACGCTCCAAGGAATTCACAAATTCACAATTGATCCTCAACTCTTCACATTATGTAGGATTCATTAATTAGCTTGGAAGAGTCTCAAATATACCAAGTGTAAACACGTGATTTTTGACCCTCCCCGAGAATTTTTATATTTTTAGTAAAATATTTAATTTAGGCCTAATATAGTTATTTTAGCTAATTTTGACCATTTTACTTTATTTTCATCAAAAAAATGAAAATTACAAAAAATGATATATAAATTTTAGTTTATGTATTTTCATAAACTTGAAAAATACAAAAAATATCACCTTATTTTTAATCCTTATATAATTTCGAAAATTACAAAAAATAGTTTTATTAATATTTTGTAGCCATTTGAAACTTAAAAAATACAAAAAAACTAATACTTTATATTTTATCTTTATATAATTTCGAAAATTACAAAAATAGTGTCATTAATATTTTGTAATCCTTTTTAACTTGAAAAATACAAAAAAATACTTTATATTTTTATTTTTATATAAAAAAACAAAAATAGTAAAAAATAGTTTGTTAATGTTTTATAATCATTTTAAACTTGAAAAATACAAAGAAAAATACTTTATATTTTTATTTTTATATAAAAACGAAAATAGTAAAAAATAGTTTCATTAACATTTTGTAGTTACTTTAATCTTGAAAAAAATATTAAAAAAAAATAGTTTTGTTCTAATTGTGAGTCTTATAGTTATTTTGCTTACGTATGATTAATTAAATAACACCGTGTTCTTATTTTCGGTTTCGGGCAAAGAATAATATTCGGGTTTAAACTACCCGGTTTTAAGCTTAATTTTCGGACCTAACCCATAATAACCCGAGCCCCGCACACGTGGGGGACACGGACAGAACACGAGGAAGACCCATCCCTCTTGGGTACCCAACCCCACGTGAGACCCATCATTTTCGGTCTTGATATTTTTTGAAAGACAATACATATTATATACACAAAGATATACAATATACAAAGATATTTAGATTATAATATACAAAAAGGAGGAGATAGATTATTTTTATACAAACACATGCACACACACTACATTTAAAAACGGACAAAGGAAAGAAAACAAAGGGAAAAGACAAAATAATTAGAGAATTAAATAAAGAAAAAAAAGACACATACACATGGGCTTCATTTTAAAAAACATACAATACACATATTATAGAGAGGGGCATGCAATCAGGGGGAAAGGGACAAAAGATGTGAGGGGAGATCACGTTAAAAAAGAAAAGGAGGGGGAAAAAACGGGAAAAGGGGCTGGGGACATTACATTAAGGGGGGAGGGCATAACGTGAGAAAAAAAAAAGGATATACATTCACGCATAGGGCATTCTGAAGGAAGAAATAAAAAGGGCTACTGTTTCAGCTTCTTCTTCATCAAGGAACCAAAGGAAAGAACCCTACTGCTCCCTCACGTCCAAAACGTCCAGCAGTCCACCCTCTCCAGTCGAACACCCTCCTCCATCGTCAACCACCCAGCGACACGCCGGAAAAAAAACAGCGACGTACACCAACAGAAACGTCGTCCCTCTCTCTTCAGTCCGAAGAACTAACAGCCCGCTTCTTCCTTACGTCCAAACGACCCCTGCTCTATCCTTTCATTTTTCTGATTTCGTCTTGGTTCGTAGATATTAAGGAAAAGATTTACGTTCAGATTAGTTCCAGGTCTGATTTCCAGCTCGAAATTATAATGGAAATTCCAGCTATTCTTTTGGACTGGTTTTCCGAAACTGGAGTGATTTCCAGCTCGATCGTTGGGGAGTTGTTGTTGAGTTCCGGTCGAGGCCGCTTTCAGATCTCTATTCCAGTTCAAGCTTTCATTTCCGTGAAGGTTCGAGCTTTGGTCCGATAAAGTTTTCTATTCGAACTCCTTGCAAGTCGGCTCGGATTTGCTGTTTAAAGAGAGGTACTTATCTTTGATTTGAGCATGTAGAAAATAGTTCATGGTTTTTTTTGATGAAGTGGAAATGAATATCATGCTTTCTTACTATCAGATGTCCTGCTTTCCTAGCTTATTTTAGTTCATTAGTTTCAGTTACTTATTTCAGCGGTGCTTAGTGTGAAGTTGTGTTTAAAAGTTTTGAGTTTTATATTGCAATTGTAATGGGACTGCTGTGTGAGGTATTGGTTTTCATTTGTTCATCTCTCAGGAGTCTGTTGTTGGTAAATATGTTAGTCGATTTTAAATCCATGATGTGTTTCAAAAATTATAAGTCATGTTGTTAATCTGTTAGGGGGAAACATTAAGGGAAGAGGGGATTGATTTTTGGGTTGAAATACTGACAGAATGACGGGTGAAAAGACACCTTAGTTTGGTTTCTATTCTTTGCTTTGATTCTTCGTTTAGATCATTGAAAGATGCCATTGAATCTTGTAGCTGAGTTGTTATTGTCATTTGAGTAATGAGCAGTGATTTTCGTTATTTAATCGCTACTAACTTATTAATGAAGAGCTCGATAATTTGGCCTATACTGTAGACGTGATTAATAATATCATCGTGATTATGGGTACGGTTCCCGTGACATGGTTACGATGCCTAAAATTCGGGGATACATTCCATGTAACCCGATTATAACGACTCTGGATAATCTTATTAAATAAATTAGGATTTTTTTTTTTTAGAGAAAATAAAAGTAGAGAATCATAGTCACTTTTAGGTTGACCTTTAATAAAATAAGACGAGCCTCGTCAAATAAAAATGCATAAGGTGCGGGGCCCTCATAAATGTATATATTAAAAAAAAACTTAGACTTCGGGATGAGCCGTTTAGCGAATTTCACGGCTTCCCCAAAATAATAACGTGTTAGTCACTTTAGGCGCGCTTTTTAATAATTTGCTTTCCTAAACACGGGTGCACATTTATGTGACCCAAATCCAAATCTCAACGAAGTCGAAATGTGTTAAAGGCCACATGCGTACTGGTACGGTGTGGTCCGAAGTACATTTTCATGACGTTGCTTACAAAAATAATAATATTAAAAGCGGATAAAGGTTAAAATTTGCACATAAGTTAAAGTATGTTATAAAATCAGATAATTAAGCCAAATATAACAGTTAAGCGACCGTGCTAGAACCACGGAACTCGGGAATGCCTAACACCTTCTCCCGGGTTAACAGAATTCCTTACTTAGATTTCTGGTTCGCAGACTGTAATATAGAGCCAATTTTTTCCTCGATTCGGGATTCAACCGGTGACTTGGGACACCATTAATCTCTCAAGTGGTGACTCTGAATTAAATAAATAAGTCCCGTTTCGATCGTCCTTTAATTGGAAAAACTCCCTTTACCGCGCCCTTCGCGGGGTGCGATAGCGCCAAAAGGAGGTGTGACACCAAGAACAACTAATAACAAAGCCCCACGGTCATGCTAGACACCGGAGTATAGATACCCGTCACCATACCTATACACCGTACTCGATCATTTAGCAAATAGCAATCAATAATACTCTAATCCTATTCCCTCGTGCCAAAATTAGATCAAATACTTATCTCGAATGCTCCAAACTCAACTCAAGCCTCTAGTATAGCTTTACCCTTTGGATTCACCACAAAATCGCTCGAATCTAATCACAAATTACTTGAATGTATCAACAAATACTAATTAAATCAACTTGAATGCATGAAAATGAATTTCCCAAAGTTTTACTCTAAAATTCCCAAAATTCCCCCGGGCCCACGTGGTCAAAACCCGAGGTTCGAACTGAAACCCGGTTACCCATTCCCCAAGGAACTCAACTATATAATTTATTTTGGAATCGGACCCCAAATTGAAGTCCAAAATTCCCAATTTTAGAAACCCTAGGTTCTACCCTAAATTCCCAAATTCCCCTATTAAAATCTTTGTTTTGAAGTTGAAATTACGTTTAAAGATGATAAGGTGTAAAGAAAATAAGTTAGAAATCACTTACCAATCATTTTGAAGAAGAAGAATCGTTTGGAAAATCGCCTCTTATGTTTTGGGTTTTGAAAAGTGTAAAATGACTAAAAATCACGGATTTATATACTTCACTGAAGGCCCGGCGCGGACCGCGCAAAAACGTCCCGCGGCCGCGCCAAGGAAGGGAGGGAAACGACTCTCTGAACCTACCCAGCGCGTACCGCACGATTCTGGTGCGCGGCCGCGCTGGTGGACTCGTACCTGGGGCCTTCTCTGAATCTCCCAGCACGGACCGCACGAACTTGGTGCGCGGCCGCGCTGGTCAAACCAAGGCTGAGGACCCCTCTGAACATGGCCACGCGGACCGTGCGAACTGCACCGCGGCCGCGTGGCTAACAGCGCAGACCACGCGGAAAAGACCGCGGCCGCACTGGGGCCTGCAATACTGCAACACATGATACTTTTAAGCCTAAGGCCTCCCGGGACCTACTCAAAACTCACCCGAACCCTCGGGACTCCAAACCAAACATACACATAACTCCAAAACATCATATGGACTCATCCGTGCGATCAAATCGCCAAAACAATATCGTAAACATCAAATTAGGCCTCAAGACCCATTTTCCATGAAACATAAAAAAAAAAAATCATAGCTTCTAGCTCATCATGCGCCAAATGACGTCCAACTCTAACCAAACTTCACAGATAGCGCTTAACGCATATTTAAGATTTGTACCGGGCGTCGAAACCAAAATACGAGCTCGATACCATAGTCTCTTAATAAATTTTTATTTCCATTTTCCTTAATAATTTCAGAAAAACAATTTAACAGAAAAATCCTTTTGCTCGGGTTCTAGACCTCGGATTTCGACTCCAGGCACATGCCCGAGTCCATATTTTTCTACGGACCTTCCGGGACCGTCAAATTACGGGCCCAAGTCCGTTTACCAAAAATGTTGACCGAAGTCAACTTTAATCATATTAATATCAAAATTCTTCAAATTTTTCACATATTTCAACATAAAAGCTTTCCAGCTACGCGTCCGGACTGCGCACTCAATTCGAGGCAAGTAAAAGTGAGGTTTTCAAGATCTCGAAGCACGGAACGGATGAGGAAACAGGTGATGATCCTTTGGGTCGTCACACAATGTGTCTATCTCTCTCATTCGATAGTTTATGAAAGTATGACTGCCATCTTATCGTCTCTTTTTCACTTTTTATCAGCTTATTTCTACATTTTACTAGAACAAATTCTTGTTGCCTCTTTCGATTAAACAATGAAGAGACTATCCAGGAAATAAATCACAGCGATTGCAATTTCCAAATGAAGATTATATTAATAAACACTGACTATTAATTTAATCCAAAAAAGTAGTGAACGAGGTGCAGCAGTAGCCACTTTTAAGCTTGTTATTTAAAATATATTCACAATTTACAATGTATTTAGAGATTAGCTAATTCACCCAAACTTCAGGACTAAGTATCCTGAATTTGAAAATTCAGGACTTAGTTTCCTGAATTTTTGAGATGCTACTTTGAAATTTAGGACTAAGTGTCCTGAATTTTTGAGCTACTAATTTAAAATTCAGGACATAAGATTCAAACTTCTGGGCACAATTTTCGAACTTTAGGACACAATATCTTAAATTTTGAATTTTAAAGTTTAAATTTTGGGACGCTATGTCCTGAAGTTTAAGTAAAATTAGTTAATATTTAAATACATTATAAATCATGAATATATTTTAAACAGTATACTTAAAATGGCTATATGGTGTCACTTCCACAAAAGAAAAATGTTGTATTTGCGGCTTTCCCTGGTACAATATTGAAAGGGCAAAGATGTAAATTAAGTCACGTGCTGGGCCCAGTTTGATCACGTGATCACGACAGCATTTTTGTTTCTTGCCCTGCTTCTTTGCCACGATCAATATTTAAAAGTGAATGAGCTTTGTTTCTGTTTTTGTTTGTTTATTACTACAATACAGACTATATATATATTATACATACAGATATCTAGAACTAGGAAGAAGAGTGTAACCGAACAGAAATTCCAGCTAATATCTTCATTTTTTTGTTGAATTCAGCTCCTCAGCCGATCATCTACTTAAGAGGTTCATATCTTCTACTTCTTTTAAGAAGTGATCAATATTTTGAGTTTTGTCTATGGAATCATTTTCTGTCGTTAAATACTAGCTGTGGTGCAATAATTATATTAACACATCTGTATCTCTAAGAAAATAACGATATAACGTCTTGGGTGATTAATAATAACCTAGTCTTAAGCATCATATATCTTCTGAAACATTAATAATAGTATTAAACTTAGACTTGACAGAAGAAAAATAGTCTTTCTTTTTGGGAAGAGGACAGTGAATTCTATAGTAAAAATTTATCTGCACACGTGTGTATACCAAATCATTCTAATTTAGCATGGTTAAGTCACAAATTAAGATAACAATGTGTAGTAATTAACTCTGGTTTCATAATAAGAGGGTGTGTGAAGATATATGACATGTATTCATTGAATTAGTGTGGGGTGAGGTACGTAACATTTTTTTTTTGCTTTGGGTAATTAGTTAAACTTTTAATTACCAAGTGAAACAATTACATCTCAAAAACAGGAAGAAAAAAAAAAGGTTCTAAGGTCGGACATGCAGCCCCAACTTTAATTGTGCATAAAGATCTAGTTTTTCTTTTAAAGAAAACGAAAAAAGAGCAACTTAGTTTATTTGTATCCTTTGTGCTCGCAATTTAGTCTTCGAGGGTCTTTCGGAAATAACCGTCTCTCTACTTTTTCGGGGTAGGGTAAGGTCTGCGTACTCCCTACCCTCTTCAGACCCCACTTTTACAATTTCACTAGATCATTATTGTTGTTGTTGTTAATGTTGTGCTCGCAATTTGATGGACCGTATCTCTCCAAATCAAGGCCTTAATTTGAAGTGAATCCTGAAACTAGAGCACAACACCGAAGGCAAAATGAATAACTTTTATAAGTTGAAGAAACTAAATTTTTGGTATCCACCCAGAGGTGAAATCAGGACTTTAACTTTATAGGGGTTCTCAATTGATAGAATTTTTTAACAAAAATATATTATTTGAGCAAAAGTTGGGTTTGGTAGCTCGGCTTCTGCCTCCGGCCCTATATGCACGGGATATATATATATAAATATATGTTGTACAGATACACTTCCTGGATTACAAAGTGTGCCAAATTTGGCTCACTGCTGAGCTGAACTTCATTAAAATTGAAATGGTGCATGATATGATTCCAGTTTTATTAGGTGAAAAGATTCTTAAATCTTGATTAATAATGTTTAGATATTAATTTACCTTATTGATTAAGTTGTTCTATGTATCGCAGGTGCAAACATGTCAACTATTAGCCTTCCTTCGGCTTGCTTGTTCAAAGGTGCATCAATAAAATCCTTTGGTTTCACTAGGCCGCGACGTGCTTTAACTACTGTAAAGAGTATTTCCAAAGCATTCGGCTTGAAATCTTCCTCCAATTTCAAATTCTCAGCAATGGCAACGTACAAGGTGAAACTAGTCGGGCCTGATGGTGATGAAAATGAAGTCGACGTCTCTGATGATCAACACATACTTGATACTGCAGAAAATGCTGGAATGGAATTGCCTTATTCATGTAGGGCTGGTACTTGTGGAACATGTGCAGGGCAGTTGGTTTCTGGATCAGTAGACCAATCCGAGGGCTCGTTCCTCGATGAGAATCTAATCGAAAAGGGCTACGTATTGACGTGTATTTCGTACCCTAGAGCTGACTGTGTTATTCATACACACAAGCAAGAGGAACTCATGAGTTGATATATGTTTGTATGTCATCAGTTACTTTTTGATTTTCAGTGAACTTGGAAAAGTTAATAATGCATCGTTCGACTGTTTAATACTAGCATATTTTTTCCCTTACCAGCTCTGTGAACGACACCGTGCATGCTGTTGCGGAAGCCAAATGTATATAGTGTGAATGAGTCACAACTACTATACCAAAAATTATGGCAGCCACCAAATAATAAATAAGAAAATAAAGCAATGATAAAAGGAACACCAGAATTTACGAGGTTCGGCTAATTTTGCCAACTCCTCGGACACAACCAATATTTTATTTCACTCCAAAAATACAAGTGAAATAATACTAAAGAGAGAAGATACAAATGCCTTAAGAAGGCAAATGAGAAGTGTATTTGAATCCTAAACATTAGGCCTCCTTTTACAGGGAAAAAATCCCTACCAAATGCCTAAACCACCGATGTGGGATTTTGGCAAATTCAACAAATCTCCACCTTGGAAAAATTCCATATATTCAATTTTCTCTCGGTAAGAAATTTTGGTTGTATATTCATCTTCAATCTTCAGTGTTCAACAATGTTGATCAAATCCAAACAATGTTGAAACTTGATCGCAGTCACCACTTTTGTCAGCATATCAGCAGGATTCTCTGTAGTATGAATTTTCTTCACAGTGACTCCACCTTCTTCTATGATTTCTCGTACGAAATGATACCGAACATCAATGTGTTTCGTCCTTGCATGATAAACTTGGTTCTTCGCTAATTGAATAGCACTTTAACTATCACAAAAAATTGTGATACCTTTTTGTTCAGTACCAAGCTCCTTCAGCAACCCCTGAAGCCAAATTGCCTCCTTCGCAGCTCTATAATAGCCATGTACTCTGCCTATGTTGTAGACAAAGCAACTGTTGACTGCAAAGTAGACTTCCAACTAACTGGTGCCTTTGCAAAAGTAAACACATAACCAGTAGTTGATCTTCGTTTGTCCAGATCACCTGCAAAATCTGAGTCACAATATCCAACTACAGACTGATTGTCTTTCTGCTCATAAACTAACCCAACATCTACAGTATTATGAATATACCGTAGAATCCACTTCACAGCTTGTCAATGCTCCTTTCCTGGATTATGCATATATTTGCTAATAACTCCAACTGCTTGTGAAATGTCAAATCTCGTGCAGACCATTGCATACATCAAGCTACCAACAGCATTTGTGTATGGTACCTTTGACATATACTCTCGTTCAGCTTCATCCTTTGGTGACATAGTAGTACTTAGCTTAAAATGGGGAGCAAGTGGAGTACTAACTGGCTTAGTCTTTTTATCTATCCCAAAACGTTGTAGTACTCTTTTCGAATATTCTTTCTGAGATAAACAGAGTTTCTTTGAACGTCTATCTCTTTTATCTCCATGCCAAGAATTTTCTTTGCCTCACCCAAATCCTTTATCTCGAACTCTTTCTTTAGTTGAATCTTTAACTTATTAATTTCTTCTGAATTCTTGGAAGCTATCAACATATCATCAATATATAGGAGAAGATATATAAAGGAACCATCTTTAAGCTTGCGTAAATACACACAATGATCGTATTTGCTTCTCTTATACCCTTGCTGCAACATAAACTTGTTAAATCGCTTGTACCATTGTCTAGAAGATTGTTTCAATCTGTACAATAATTTTTCAAGTTTGCACACCATATTTTCCTTTCCAGCAACTTTGAATCCTTCTGGTTGAGTCATATAGATTTCCTCCTCCAAGTTTCCATGTAAAAACGCAGTTTTTACATCCATCTGAACTAGTTCCAAATTCAACTGTGCTACAAAATTCAACATAATTCTAATGGAGGTATAGTAGTTGTGACTCATTCACACTATATACATTTGGCTTCCGCAACAATTACACACCATATTTTCCTTTCCAGCAACTTTGAATCCTTCTGGCTGAGTCAT
>MU711162.1:27012-47646 GCA_026770625.1 Nicotiana glauca | reverse complement strand
AAATTCTTTGCCCAAGCCAGCATTGGACAACATACACCGTACCTTCTCCAGCAAGGTCCGGTTCATTCGTTCTGCCACTCCATTCTGTTATGGTGTATGTCTGACAGTGAAGTGTCGGACGATGCCATCATTTTCACAGACCTTACTGAAATGATCATTTTTGTATTCACCTCCATTATCTATGTGAATACACTTGATCCTCCTGCATGTTTGATTCTCCACCATCGTCTTTCATTTGAGAAAAATTCCCAGCACTTCATCTTTGCTCTTCATTGTATACACCCATACTCTTCGAAAAAATTATCAACAAAGGTCACAAAATAGTGCTTCCCACCCAATGAAGGTGTTTTGGAAGGACCCCAAACATCAAAGTGTACATAATCCAAAATACCTTTAGTATTATGGATCGTTGTACCAAATTTAACCCTTGTCTGTTTTCCTTTGACACAATGCTAGCAAAACTCCAAATTACAAGCCTTTACCCCTTTCAACAATCCTTGATCTGATAGTGTTTCCAAGGATTTTCCTCCAGCATGTCCCAAGCGCATGTGTCATAGCCTGGTTGCTCCTACCTCTTTGTCGTCGCTGGACGTCACTATCGTTGTTCCAATAACTATATTACCACGATAGTGATACATGTTATTATTTTTTCGATTAGCCGTCATTACCATTAGTGCACCAGAGCATACTCTCATCACTCCATTTTCTGCAACGATTTTGAACCCTTTTGATTCTAGGGCTCCCACAGAGATGAGATTCTTCTTCAAATTCGGTACATATCGAACATCTTTTAATGTTCTGATCATTCTATCATGGTTCCTTAATCGTATTGAACCAATGCCATATGAGGTAAGAGGGCTGTTATCCGCTGTGTGGATGACTCCATATTCTCTTTCTTGAAATTCCACGAACCAATCCCTGTTGGGACACATATGATAGCTACAAGCTGAGTCCATCAACCATATATCTGATGATGTTGATGACTCCATTGTAACTAATGAGAAATCTGAATCATCATAATCAGCTACATTTGAATCCATAATGGTTTTTCTATTATTATGTTTGGCCTTATTCTTCAACTTTGGACAGTCTTTCTTCCAGTGCCCCTTTTCTCGACAAAAGGCACATTCATCTTTGTTGGGTTTAGATCTTGACTTAGATCTTCCTTTCCTTGTCCTCGTTTGATTTTGAGGACGACCCCTCACAAATAGTGCTTCTCCTTCTCCGCCCTTCTGTTTTTCTCGCTTTCTTTGTTCATAGCTGTACAAAGCCGAACAAACTTCTCTGAGAGAAACTTCGTCATTTCCATGGAGTAGAGTAGTTTCAAGGTGCTCGTACTCATCAGGAAGTGACGCTAACAACATCAAGGCCAATTCATCATCATCATAAGTTGTATCCATATTTTGTAAATCTGTGACCAACTTATTAAAACTGGTGATATGTTCATTCATCATGGTACCAAGAACATAGGTGAAGTGAAACAGTCTCTTCTTCATGTACAATTTATTTTGACTGTTTTTATTCAAAAATTTATCCTCCAGTGCTTTCCATAATTTACTTGCAGAAGTTTATTTTGTGTATGGATATTTCTGCTCTTTAGCAAGGTGGGATCGAATGGTACCGCAAACAATACTGTTGATAATTCTCTAATCTTCTTCTCCAATAACATCTGGTTTCTTTTCTTCAATAGTAAGATCTGGCCCTTGTTGAAAAACGACATCTAGAACCTCGCCTTGCCACATCCCAAAATATCCGAACCCGTCAAAAATTTCTACCGCAAATTTCGCATTTGACACAATTCTTGTCATAAGCGAAGATACCAATGATGACGTATTGTTGACATTTGATGTAGATTCTTCTTGTTTATTGTCTCCCATCTTTGACACAAATATTATTTAATAGCTGACGACATAAATCAAGATTATTTCCTTTTTGGTGTGGAAGATCAGACTAAGCTGCAACCGCAGAGCATACTCAGACAGAACCTTGACTCAGTTACCAAGATAAATATTTTCTGATGTGGAAGATCAGACTGTGCTGCAATCACAGAGTATACTTAGACAGTAAACTGGCTCTGATACCAATTATTGCGGAAGCTAAATGTATATAATGTGAATGAGTCACAACTACTATACCAAAAATTATGGCAGCCACCAAATAATAAATAAGACAATAAAGCAATAATAAAAAGAACACCAGAATTTACGATGTTCGGCTAATTTTGCCTACTCCTCGGACACAACCAATATTTTATTTCACTCCAAAAATACAAGTAAAATAATACTAAAAAGAGAAGATACAAATGCCTTAAGAAGATAAGAAGGCAAATGAGAGGTGTATTTGAATCCTAAACATTAGGCCTCCTTTTATAGAAAAAAAATTCCTACCAAATGCCTAAACCACCGATGTAAGATTTTGGCAAATTCAACACATGCATATATCAATATAGGTGAAGAAGTCTCCACAAAGTAATGCTTGATTTGCTGGGAGAATGAAGTTAAAATGCGAAGGGAACATTGTTGGTATGACTATCAGATGCGGAACTAGGATTTGAACCTAATGGGTTCAAGATTATAATCCTTTTAAGTTACTCGATTTTAATTAAAATAATAATTTGTACATATTTATTGGATTTCTTAATACAAATATAAAATTTGAACAAAAGCTAAAGGGTTCGGCCAATACCGCAACGCCGCTGATGAGTGAGAAATTTAAAAATAGCCAGATTTACCACTGGTCGTTGAAAAATAGCCAAGTATCAAAAGTCATCGAAATTTAGCCACTTTTTATGTAAAGAGAAATCTGAGCGAAAACACTGTTCAAAATCCGGAAAATACGCCCGCAAATTTTACGGGAGTTCCAGTATAAGTATGCTTGACTCCCGCATATTTTACGGGAGTTCCAGGATAACTATGCTGGAACTCCCGCAAATTTTAAGGGAGTTCTTTCATAATTATGCTCGAACTCCCGCATATTTTACGGGAGTTCCAGCAAGTATAAATATCCAGTATAATATACTAGAGTTTGGAGCAGTGGTGCTCCAGTCTCCTGCAAATTTTACAGGAGTTAGCAAAGTATACCGGTCCAGCATAATATGCTGGAGTTCATACACAAATGCACCAGAACTCCCGTAAATTATACGGGACCGGTCCCTGTTGCAGCAAAATAATGGCTATTTTTCATTGACTTGGTAAATGCTGGCTATTTTTTATTGACCAGTGTGAAAACTGACTATACCATGATATTTTGACCGCGGATGAGTATGACAATTAAAGGACCATTTATTTTTTTTTTATTCAACAATTAAAACAATGTATGTCTATTCAACTATACTTTGTGTGTTAATGACAAATTAATTTGTGAAATTACTAAATTTGTATATATTCATGATTGAACGCTAAAGGTGAGATGTCATATTATATTGTAGATAGGGAGTCTTGTATAGTATATCACCCACTTATGAGTGTTCTCATTTTTGCTTGAGAATAATTTAATTTATTATTTACAAATTAAATTGTGAATTTAATTTTTAAAAAAAATAATTTGATCTCAATGGAATATTATTATATTTTCTAGAACAAAAATATAAATATGAAAAGAGACAATTCCTATTGGGATAGGAAAACCTATTCTATTTGGAATTGAAATAGTTAATTCCTAATGTATTACAAAAGTTATGTGGTTGTTACCTACTTGGAAAAGGACAATAAGTGGTATTATAAATACAATATATAGTAAAACCCTTTTGTCCATAATTCGTCATAAGCAAGATTTCATACTCCTTTCTATTTATTCCTATTTTCGTGTTAGCCTAAACAAATTGTACCCTTAAAGTAGATCTTTTTTAGAATCTACAGATTTCATGGGTGGCAAGTGTTCAAAGAGGCCAAAAACTGGTGAATATTCAGGCTATCAGCAGTCACAATATGAATATACTCAACCAAGCTACAATTATCCGACTTATCAGGCATATTATGGTGCAACTCCTGCATCAAAGAAATATTCAAAGATCGACGATGACTACAACAGCTTAGAACAGGTGACTGACGCGCTTGCACGTGCAGGTCTAGAGTCTTCGAACTTAATTGTTGGGATCGATTTTACCAAAAGCAATGAGTGGACCGGTGCAAGTTCATTCCAGGGGAAAAGTTTGCATCATATCGCGGATAATCAGCAAAATCCATATGAACAAGCAATATCCATTATTGGCAAAACACTATCAAAGTTTGATGAGGATAACTTAATTCCTTGTTTTGGATTTGGTGATGCGTCAACACATGATCAACAAGTCTTCAGTTTCTATCAGGATGAGAAAGTATGTTATGGATTCGAGCAAGTACTGAGTCGATATAGAGAATTAGTTCCTCAATTACGTCTTGCTGGACCAACGTCGTTTGCTCCTATTATTGAAATGGCAATCAGTATTGTAGAGCAGAGTGGCGGCCAATACCATGTTTTGTTGATAATAGCAGATGGACAGGTTGGTCAATTAAGTCCTCAAGAGAAGAGAACAGCTGAAGCAATTGTGAAAGCAAGTCAATACGCGTTGTCTATTGTTGTAGTTGGGGTTGGAGATGGGCCGTGGGATATGATGAGGGAATTCGATGACAATATACCTGCTCGAGCCTTTGACAATTTCCAGTTTGTTAATTTTACAGAAATCATGTCGAAAAATGCAGACAGGTCCAGGAAAGAAGCAGAGTTTGCATTGGCAGCATTGATGGAAATACCTTCTCAGTACAAGGCAACTCTCGAGCTGAACATTCTAGGTGCTCGTCGAGGACTGGAAATTGGCACGGTTCCTCTCCCTCCTCCTTGCTATGGTGTAGCTTCTTTTGGCACGCCAAAACATTCACAAAGTAGTAGTTACCGTGCAAGTGCACCATACATGTTGTGAATAGATTTGTTATTTTGTTTAAATTAATGCTTAAATAGGATTTTTATTCAGAATTATGTAGGAATAGATTTGTAGTCAAGATCTCCTGTTGTGCCCCATCTGTTGGGACAAAATTCAAACTAGTATAAGACTTTACTGAGTCACTTGTCTTGGCAGAAAAATATTTTGCTCTTATTCAGAAAGACATCTATTCTCTTGTTCAGTGTATAAATCATGTCTGCAACTTTATATTTGACATAACTCTCTTCAAAGTGGCGGAGCCAGAATTTTCATCAAGGGTTGTCAAATAGAAAAAAATATATATACCGAAAAGTTTAGGGGAGTCAACGTATAGTAAATATACATAAAACAGAAAGCTTTAACTAGCAATACAATGTAATTTTCCGGCCACTGACTCTTCACTCAATACTCTTTATGCGATTTTATATTTAGCAAAATACTTCTAGTAGTGGTTTCACCACAAGATTGGGAAGGAACAGTAAATATGGTTACACCTTCATGTTAATTTAAAGTTTATACCATATTAATGCATGAAGAAGACAATAGATCACTGTTTTGAATTATTAAAGGAATTACATTGCTCTAAGGTCCAATACTGTCATCAGTAAACAACCTTATTGTTCTCAAGTTATTGACATTTTTCATCAAGTACATAGCATAAGTACTCTAGAAGTACTAGATCATGGATCCAGCACTTGATACTATATGTCTTTAGGTAGTGACTAAGGCCTAAATTCAGGGTTTGGGAAATCCTGCTTTAATCTTGTCAATGACGCCAGCATCGGTCTTCAACGACTTGGAAAGTACGATATCATCGATATCAGTGCCAAATATTGACACTGGCAATGAAACAGTGCCAGCAGTCGCGCTACCAAAAGCAGAGATGGCCACTGCTTGTTTATAATGGTTCCGGTTATACTGGTAATGAACTAGTCCTTTAGGGAAGATAAACATGTCTCCGGCTGTGAGCTTCTGTTTATACAAAACGTTCTTTGTGTCAATAAATCCAACTTCTAAAACACCTTTTACGAGGAACAAGAGTTCAGATGCGCGAGGGTGTGTGTGAGGCGGGTTAACAGCACCTGGAGGAAATTGTAACATGGCAAGTGACACACTTTGGCCATTTAGAGCTAGGAATTCTGCTAAACTAGCTTTTGTCACGGTAAAGGTTGTTTGAACTTTTTGAACAATCCCGCGCAAGCCAGTATAAGTGAAGAAGTCTCCACATTCTGATGTTTGATTTTCTGGGAGAATGAAGTCTGAAAGTATGTCAGGATCACTTGCATTTGCAATTCTTGAAATGCCAACGACAAAGAGTGAAATGAGTAACAAGAAGTACTTAGTAAAGTCCATGACACAGCAGAATCAATAGAATATATTGTCATGAACAAATGTTGCTGAATTTATACATCTGTTGTAGAAGCCAAATAAAATTCATATTTGCTGGCTGTTTGATATCACTATGGTTGCTATTCGTTCGTTCTTCTTGGATTAATTGAATGAAAACAAGAGCTGATAGCTAAGAAGGCGACGGGAACTATGCTATGAAATACAAAACAACCAATTTTTAAAGCAAAAACAAACGTGAAGTTCATTTGTTATCCTTTGTTTTATAATTTTATGTCTAGTTTAGTATATTTTTCTTTGTCGTTCAAGGTTTGTAATATTAGTTTTCGCATGACGCTTTATTATTTCGATCCCATTTACTGTGAGGTCAAAGGAACGGAAAGAAGTCTACAAGACCATTGCTTTATATCTTTCTTACTTATCCTAATTAGCTGTGAAATCAACCCACTGTCTTCCCAACCTTGACAATCAAAGTTAATTTGTTCTTAGGTTTAGTTAAAGCTAGAGTTGTTTCTGCAATTTAACTTGACACCACAGCAAATTGCTGATATCAAGTTACAGTAGAAGACACACGACTGCAGAACATAATCTTCATCAAAGAAAAGGCAAACATATTGAATACACTAAATAATTCCCTAAATCAATTACCAGCTAGTCTTGGAGCAATTAAAGTTGTAGCTGAGTGACCTTTAGGTTATGGGTTCGAGCCGTGGAATCAGCCGCTGATACTTGCATCAGGGTAGGCTGCCTACATCAAACCCCGTTGGGATGCGGCCCTTCCCCGTTGGGCATCATAAATTCAACTGTAAGATGAACCTATGACATTCAAATTCTGAATTCACCTATACCAATATATGTATTGATGGAATAATATGTAGACACAAATGAAATAGTGTGGGCACAAATTAAGATACGAGTGGGGAAAAAGAAAAAAAGAAAAAAAAAGACAGTCCAGCTCCCTCTATGCGTGACCTTACCCTACATATCTATAAAAGGCTATTTCCACGGCTTGAACTCGTGACCTCTTGGTCACATGATAACAACTTTACCGGTTATCCTTTAGCAAGGAAAATGGGGAAAAACCTGTGTTCTTCTAGGGTCCAAGGGGTGCCCTTTTTCCTGTGCTTCTTGTAATTTGACATAAAAGAGATATTATGACTGGTTCTGGTTTTAGATTCAGGCTCCCAATCGGAAAAATGATCATTGTAACTCGGGATCTCGAGTCGTCCCGAATCAATCACGAACACATCATGGACGAGTGCATCATAGTGAGCCATGACATCATCAGGACTCTTACCAGGAACATGAATTGCAATTTTCTGCCATCTGTTGACAACACCTTCAGGGTACATAACTACAGCCTCCTCGAATAACTTGTCCTCGTACCTTGTCCAAATCGACGACGTTGAAAGAATCTTGTACATGGTAGCAGTAATTTTAGTTTAAGGAGTTAAGCAGTTTTCTGTGGTCTACTACTTGTTTCCTTTTTGTTTATAGTTTTGTTGCGTCAGAAGGGTTTTTGAAGGAAGGTTTTCCCTTATATATACATAACTATCTCTTCCTACTATGCACTATCCACTTAGTCTTTTCAGAAATAGCATGTTTACAAGTAATTGAAAAAATATCCAAAGCTTAAAAAATGTAGTAAGAAATAGTTATCCACCAATATTATCTATTGAAAAATGGGTTGGATAATGAAATATTTTAAAACGAGTCAAATATAGATAAGAACCATATTAACCACTTAGAAAATGGATAACCAGTAGGTAACTAATGGATTTAACTTTTACATTTTTAAAGACTCAAATTAGGGGTTCCTCAAGTTTGGAAGACCAGGAATTCTCCCAAGATTGATCATATTCAAGAAGCTATGGATAATATAAATATCTATATATATTATCCGACGGTTAATCTATTTTCTATCCATATTAAATGTGGATCGGATCGAATAATTTATCCTTTTTTGCATTACCTATTGTCGACCCATCCATATCCGACTCGACCCGCACGTTTGCCGCTCCTAGGCCCTACATATGAAATTCTAACATAATATGCTGGAATTCCATAATGTGTTGGAGTTCCAACATAATATGGTGAAAGTTTATAATTTTATATGCATGAGCTACATAATCCAACATATTAACTTTTCGTGTTTCATCTGGTGTATTTTCGTCTAGATATTATTTCTGCATAAAGTAATGACTATTTTTTTAATAATTTTACTAACGCGAGCTATTTTTTTATCACCAATCCGAAAACTAACTGGCTAGCCGATGCTATTTCCACTTGTTATTTGGGGTGTGGAAGTTTATTAACAGTAAAGTTCTAGTCACGTCTGGCATCTTTTGGATTGGTGTCATTTGGGGAGATGATTAGTTAAACCGGGATTGTAATACAAGAATTGTTATATGGAGCATAAACAACGCATAAATTATTATATATGGAATAGATTAAATAATAAGATCATAGGGAAGATCATGAAGGAGTTTATAGAGTTATAGGAGTTATAACCATAATGGTAAAAAATAGTGGGAGGTTAATGGAGTAGAGTAATAGAAGTGACTTCTTTAGGAGTTATAAACATCTACTGAAAAATATAAGTTTTCATAAAAAAATTGTTATTTAGGGTTATTTATTGTAATGCATTTTTGCTCTTATCCATACATTACTAAATACATATTACTAAGGGTGAGCATGGATTTTTAAAAAATTTGTAAGTCGATCGAACTGTACCACCAAATCGATTATTAAGTTTTTTAAAAGAAAATAAAAAATCAATCGAACTATACCAATATTGAAGAGAAATCGAGCTATTGGAGCAATTTCGAAAAAGTCTAATTTTGATTATATAAAATAAATTAAATAACCTAAAAAATAGTCAGTCTGAGAATAAAATAGCACCTAGTGACTAAGAAGTGAGAATCAACCATATTAATTTCATACATTTATTAGTTTTGATATGAACATTTAATATGAGTAGAACTTCCATAAATCAGGCAGCTTTAACAAAGAGTAATTGATGTTTTGTTATCAACTCCCTCCAACACCTCGCCTCCATCCCAAAAAAAGAAAAGCGTCGTCTAGTACATGTTAAATGAGTAACCAAGCAAACAGTTTCTCTATCTCACGACGCGGGGCAGTGGCGTATCTAAAATTTTAGGAGCATGAGTGCATCAATATTTTTAGATAAATATATAATTTGACAATATAAACTCTAATTAATATTATTAGCATTAGTTATGTCCTCAACGACTTTTCATACTTTAAAATCTATCAATAATAGCATCATTATTTATAGTTTTAACGGAAAAGGGTGGATGCCCCTAAACTATTGAAAAAGGTTTTAAAGTGTTCTTCATCCACCTAATGGGCTAAAAATACCCCTCCACTCACTTTTTTGCTTCACTTATGCTTTTTGACCGTTAGGTCAATGCTAAATTAAAAATAATTAGTAATCTATTTGTAAAACTTAAAAATTAAAAAAAAATTGCAAAATATTTTCGTCTTTTAAACTAATGCACCAATATTACACTAATTTAGTAAAGTATTCTTATTTTTTTCCTTCAGTTTTTACCCAAAAATAAAAGCCAGTTTTTTTAAAGCATTTTTTTTATAAAAACTGATTTTTTTTATAAAAACAAAAATAATATTTTTAATAAAATATTTTCGTTTTTTAAAAACTGAAAAAACATATTCAACAAAATATTTTTGTTTTTGAAAAATATTTGTTTCAGATTTTTTAAAGCATTTCGTTTTATTTTCATTTTTCAGTTTTTTTTTTAAAAAAAATATTTTCGTTTTTTTTAAACTGAAAAAATGAAAAAAAAAATATTTTTTCAAAAAAGAAAATATTTTATTTAAAACATTTTTTTTCTGTTTTTACATGTGATTTTCAGTTCTTACAAAAAAAATGCTTTAAAAAACTGAAAAAAAAAAAAAAAGGACTTTTCTAAATTAGGGGACTGGTACATCAGTTTAAAAAAATAAAAATATTTTGTAGAATATTTTTTTTAAGTTTTATAAAAAGAATAATAATTATTTTTAATTTAGCGCTACCTAACGGTCAAAGGGTATAAGTGAACCAAAAAGGTGGATGGAGAGACATTTTTAGCCCAATAGGTGGATGAAAGATATTCTTAAACATTTTTCAATAGTTTAGGGGCATTTTAAACCCTTTTCCATAATTTTAAATATCTTACATTATATAGCAAGCTAAAATTATTAAAAAATTCTTCATCCGTCCCCGTAGAGATGTGAATTTCATTATGAACTTTTATCATAGTGAGAGTTTAAAATTAATTTTATTATCTTTTTCCGGTACTTCATTTCTTGACAAAATATAATTTTCTTTTTGAGAGATTAACCTTTTAATTCTGAAGTTCTCTTTTAGGACGAACACGTACAACCTACTATTATGAGTGATAATATTGAAGAGAAAAAAATGAGATCACAATATTACATTTCATGAAATATTTTAGTGAAAGCTTTTTTTTTTAAAGAATAACTTAAGGCCAAGTAACCAAGAAAGAAACGAAAACAGAAGAAACAGAAGAATTTTTTAATTAATAAGTCTAAAGGAGCAAGCAAGGATTGAACCCACAAATCTTGGGGCGAAAGTGCACTCTTTGACCACTGAGCTAAAGTGGTAACTTGAATTGGGTTCCCACATGCTTTTTTAAGAACGAAATCAGAAAAATACTAGTGCTATACATAGTTTAGAGAAGGTAATATGGGTCCACGTGAAGTATACACCTCACCCTCAAAGATCTCACTTGTGGAATCACACTATGTATGTTGTTGTAATGAAAGCTACGAACATTTCATTTCAATTTGGAAACTACACAACGGAAATGACAGAATACTATAAAAGGCCAGTTATTTTAGAATCCGATTTTTTGGACAATTTTTGTCTATAACACCTAAAGAAGAGGCCGGAACAAACAAAGTTTTTATAGAGAGGTTTGACAGTAGTATCCTTAACAAGACAGCCATAAATCAAAATTCTCTCTATTCTATACTCACAAATTAACAAGACAGATTGGCTTATAAAACAAAAAAAACAGAAACTTGTTCCACATTTAAAGAAAAGTTAAGAATACAAATTTAACAACAGAAAGAAATAGAGATTGTTAAACCAGAAACTTAAAAACAACGTTTAACAACAGAACGAAGAGTGGCACTATATTGCACCACAGCGAGGAGGGGGAAGAGCAATCGTGTTAATTTCCAGCCCTCAACGAGCACCCAAAATGTTCAGCTCGAGAGTTGCCTTGTACTGAGCACCCAAAATTCTAAAGTTGATTAGGCACTGGGGATTTATTACGATAATAATGAGTATTACAAATCAAACTAGGGGGAATACATTTTATTTTTTGTTCACCTTCTTTAACACTGTAGTATACATTATACAAATGGTATTTAACTATTTATTGTATCAAATCATTTGTTTAGAATTTTGCCAAGGCATTCTTTTGGAAATACAATGAGATTTTCATGTATGCGTCACTAGAATACAAAATTTCTGATTGATCAAATCTTCACTGGCGTTCATGTAATTTAATGCCTTTTTAAGTGTAGGCCAATTTCGATCGGATATGTAACGATGGCTATTACCTTCTTTTAAGGTAATTGCGGATCTATTAAAAGAGATTTGGGGTTCTCTGATTGAAGTGATACATATTCTTTCTAGTTTGAATTGTTTTCAGCGACAACAATACCCTATATCTGTGCCACCTTTTAACATGTGTCCTATTTTTAAAAATTATTAAAAAATTTCCCATCAGGATAGAAACTGAAGACATGTTGGTCACTCGTCGAGACATCTCCAAATCCAAAACAAGGAATCAGGTTATCCTCATCAAATTCTGATAGTGTTCTTCCAATGATGGATATTGCTTGTTCATATGGATTTTGCTGATTATCTGCAATGTGATGCAAACGTTTCCCGTGGAATGACATTGCACCGGTCCACTCATTGCTCTTGGTAAAATCGATCCCAACAATTAAGTTGGAAGACTCAAGCCCAGCACGTGCAAGCGCATCAGTAACCTGCTCTAAGCTGTTGTAGTCATCATTGATCTTTGAATATTTCCTCTGCACCCTTTTACTTGATTCAGGAGGTGGCGGCGGATAATTGTAGCTAGATTGAGTATATTTTGACTGCGGATTGCCTCCAGTTTTTGGACTCTTTGAACACTGGCCACCCATGAAATCTGCAGTTTGTAATATCTATCATTAATCTATAAGATACAGTAGTAAAATTCAAAATATTCAGTGAGACTTATGCGTCGTGTCTCGAGGCTTATTTCCCCTCACTCCACACTCGTATGTAAAAGGCTTCGCCTTGCACTCCCGACTTTTAAAACATTAACTTAGATAGATTAAATTTTTTTAAATTAGAGTACTTTTGTGTAACTTCTAAATATCTAAATTAGATTTTAAAAATTCAGTAAACTTATTCTGATTTAGCTCCAAAGATTGGTAAAATTTACCATCGCTAAGCCTAAAGGACCAAACGAGGGAAGGGTGAAAAGAACCCCATCGGAGAGTGAAATAGAACATGAAATAGAAAATCCTAAAGATCCGAGCCATATACTTACTCAATACAGAATGATTTTGCCTTACAGACTAATACCAATCCAAGACATTTTATGAATAAAATATGACCAGTTAACCAACCAACAAAATCACTGAATAGTTTTTTTTGTTACTCACATTGGGATTCGACTAAATATGAATTCACGTCGTAAAGTCCCACATTGAGAAGTAAAGCGATCTTTAACAACAAATCACGGCTCGAACCCCAGACATGGACGAAAGAATATTTGACGGAACAAAAGAAATACGCCTTTGACTGCATGTTTAGGTATTTATTTACTCTAGGGGCCGATCTAGTTCCGTCTTCTCCATGCATTATGTATTGTTCTAAAAAGAACAGATAATAATGATGTAATTCAAACAATTCTCTTACTTTTTTTGTTTCTGAGTAAAATAATATCTCTAATTTATGTTATAATTTCCTTACCAAAAGCGTCAACCAGTAATGGAAGATTGCATAATAATGTTCAAAACATGCAACAGAAACAATTCTAACAAAGATCAATTTAAATGTACAATTTGTAATGAAACTAAGAATAAATACCTGTTGGAAGCTTTCTTTTTTTAGATGTGAAAGGAGTATGAAATCTTGCTTATGACAAATTATGGACAATAGGGTTTACTCAATGAGTATTTATAATACCACTTTTTGTTTCTTTAAAAGTAGGTGACCACATAATTTTTCTATAACAATTGTAGGAATTAACTTTTCCAGTTCCAAATAATTGGTTTTCTTATCCCAATAGGAATTATCTCTCTTCATATTTATATTTTTGTTCTAGAAAAGAATATAATAATATTCCATTGAGATCAATTAATTTTCTTTATTTGTAAAATTAAATTCACAATTTAAATTTCAAATAAGAAATTACATAATTCTCAAGCAAGAATCAGAACACTCATAAGTGGGTGATCCATGCATATAGGTTTAACACTAAGATAGAGATAGGGGCGGACAGGTCGGGCCGGATATGGGCAGTTCGGAAACGGGTAATATAAATAAAATATCCAACTTGCTCATATTTAATACGAATAAAAATTAAATAAATCGGTGGATAATATGGATACTCGTGGCTTGTTGAATGTGATTACTTTTGGAAGAATTTCTATTCTCCCAAAATTTGTGTTTATAAATATAAAAGTTTAAACCCATTGATTATCCAATAAAAATTATTTTTTAAGTGGATAATATGGATGTTATCTATATTTGACTAATTTTTAAAAAGTTTGTTATTCAACCCATTTTTTATCGAATATTATGAATAGATAATTATTGTTTTTATCCATTTTGCCGCCACTAGACAGAGGTGATATGCTATACAAGACTTGCTCTATCTACAAATATAATATGACACTCACCTTTCGCACGAATGTCCCAAAATATTGAACAGATTCAATCATGAAAATATAAAAATTTAGTAATTTCACAAATTAATTTGTCAATAACACATACAAGTATAGTTGAACAGACATACAATATATTAATTGTTGAATAAAAAGTAAATAAATGGTTTTTTCATCTTCATACTCAGAATCTCATACCATCGAATGGTGTTCGCTTCACATTTTGACAATCTCATACTTCATTCTTCCGCAAACACTAGTTTGTGGAGACTTCTTCACATATATTGACAGAGGCGGATTTAAGATTTAAATTCTATGAATTTAATTTTTAAGGTTTTAGTATTGAACCCCTTTTTTTTTTTTTAAGTTATGGGTTTATATTTACTATTTGTTTAAATTTTAACGAATTTTTACATATACTGTTGGATTCATCGACACAAATAACGTTATGTATAAACACAAGATAAGAATGTTGAAAGATGCAACAACAAGAATGTTTTTAAAGATGCAGCAACAAGAATGTTGAAAATATCGAAGGATTGCGTATAGGTGTGCGTAACATAGACAATAACAATCTTAAGATCTTTTCGTGTTTAAAATTTATTTACATGTCAAATATCGGATCTAAGACGTACCTGGTGAAGAGACTCTCGTTTCAAAATTTCTATGCGTATCCACACCGAGACCGATCTTTACTGTTAACTCTCTGATTAATAAAATCCGCGAAGAAATTGAATAAAAAATTGTGCTAAAGCTCTTCTCAAAAAACTTAGCCCAAACGTGAAAGACCAAGAAACTGAACTTTCTTGTCAAGAGTTTTACTTGACTTTCTCGATATCTCTGTTGGTTTTTACGGCTTCTCCAAGAAGCTATGTTTGTTAGTCACGTTAATTTGACTGTGTGTATATACTCAAGCACCAACTGTTTCCCTTAGGTCAAAGAAAAATAAATACAGTGATTTATTAGTCCAATTTTATAATTGGACCTTTCCATATTTTTTAGTACAATCCCATACCATATATGGGTATAACAACGGCGAACAACTTTGACGTGAATCCAAATCCAATTGGATTTCACTTAACAAATTTTCCATCGATCCTTTTTTTTTTCTTAATGTTTTATATAACATCTCTTACATAAAATAAGTATATATATATATATAGGGGCGGATCTACCTTGAAAGGTAGGGGTGGTACGGCACCCGCACGCTTTGGCTAAAATTTTGAATATGTATTTATATATCTGGTAAAAATCGTATATATTTATTAAGTGCCACCCGCAATACAAAAATGGGATATGGGTGCTTTGCATTGAATTGCTATAAAAACTTGGGAATTAAAATGATAAAATGAACTCGAGAATAAGGAAGGTAAATTATTCTAATTAAACAAATTATTTGTAGAAGTTAAGCTATTTTTAAGAAAATTTTATAATTGGAAATGCTATTTCATTAAAAAAAATTGTAATTTTCTTTCATAATATAATTTACATTAAAGCTTGAAAAAAAAGTAACTAGACAAAATAAAACTTATTTGTTTATGTATGTGAATAAAAGGCTTAATTAATATAACTAGAATAACAAAATTCTTATTGAAGCGATGCGCCTTTTTATTCGGTGTTTGTGGCTAGAGGTAGACATACGATTTGCATAATGAGTGGCACCCGCAACCTCTAAATCCTATATGTGTGTATATATATATATATATATATATATATATATATATATATATATATATATATATATATATATATATATATATATTAACCAAAAGATTTAATTTAATTTTTCTATTCAAAATAGAAAACTTTAATTTGTTCACAATATTAATTACACTTTGTGCTAGCAAAGAATATAATAATATTTTATTTGGACTAATAACTTTACTAATTTGACTAATTAAATTCTTTAATATAATTGTCAAATAATAAAGTAATTAATCCTTAAACAAAGATCAGAACACTCGTTAGTGTGCGACCCCATAGGTTCAATACTAAACCGGTAGTACATTAATAAGATCAATATACTAATCAAGGGTGGCGTCTAGCAACACTCCTTAACGACCGAAATGAAGTATACAATTTACTCTCAAGAACCAGTAGAAGAATAATGTATTAATTTCTTCCATCCTTATAGCTCCGAGTCACCCTAAGATATGATTCAAACTATCAAATCCTAATAGGTGATCACCAACTATGTGTTCATGTTAAATATAATCGACCAACCTAAGAAACTCATTTCTTCTTTCATTCATTCAATTGCCCTGGCCAAGGTCTTAATTTGGTTGTTTATAATTCATGATAACATGGAGCTTAAATTCATTACCAAGAGTTGACAGATTCCATCTTGATCAATCACTAATTCTACAAGCATTTAATCATACCCAATGTCCTTTCAACTATCGCCATACGGCCATAGGTGGCTGGTATCAAAGCACAATAAATAACTTGTCAATTACTATGACGATATCAGGTCAAAGGAAATTTTTACATCACATTCTTCAAGAGAATATCCTATTGACAGTTTATGGTAATTCTAACCATTAGGAATTATCCAATGAGTCGGTTCAATGACCATATCTCTATATGCATCATCTATCTATGTAATTTAGTTAATGAGATCAACTAATCTTTATCCCATAAAGACGATCACATAAATATTGATCTAACCGGATTACTAATGTCCAAATTAATAATCCTATGATCAAGAACAAATTTAGATTAAATTATAAGAAACTTTACTTTCATTATCATGATTTGCATCACAATGTCAAGTCTCAAAATTTAATCAAGGATCGTATCAAATTAATCAAGCAATTAATAACAATGATAAAAGAATATCAAATGCCATATATATATTTTATATCAAATAATGTTCAAATCATCAAATATGATATTGAATCTATATTCCTAACAAATATATGGTTGAAAAATTGTCACCACATATAGTATTCCGGACTTAGTTTTTTCTTTTCCAAAAAAAATAATAATCTTCTTGATCGCAGCTAGAACTGAACCCGCATTGAACCTCTCTTCAACCTCGCTCGGCATTCAAGCTATTGATTGCTTTGTTTAACTTGCTGACATTCTTGCTCAAAAAAAAATTGAGCTCGGTGTACCAAGCTAGGGAAGCAAATGGCTTTGTTTAATCTTTTATGTGTTGACTAGAGGGAGAAAAAATTCCAAGCAGTTTCATCTATCTGTTTCATTTGTAAATTGGAGAAAATATTTTAAGGATAGGTCACTACAGGAAATAAGGTTTCAGTTACGACTTCCTGTGGCCACCACCAAAGGTAAGTGCGGAATTGCCACAATGAGTAATGGTTTCAGCAGGGAACCATATATTAACGTTTTGAGTAGCGACCTACCTTCATTTTTAGCAATCATTTGTAATTACCTTCTGTGGCGACCTAGTTGCCATAAAATGTAAACAAATGCGCCACAAAATAGATATAAGATAGGTCGCTATTCCAACCAGCGACATATAGTTCGCCACTGAATCCGCTTAGTTTGGTGGCGGTAATTTGTCGCCACAAAAGGTTCTCACTGAAAACCTTACTTCTACCTCTTGCAGTGGGTATCTTCCAAAAATATAACATCCCTGTATAAATAGACTTTATTTTTGACAGGACCAAAACATTATCGGCAATTATATTTGAGATTTTTTGACATACTAAAGATTCTTGTTTGAGATTTGTTGGCATATGTAATGTGCAAAGCATCCCAGGCAACCTTGGCAGTGGCTGTAGCGGCGACACAGCAGGAAGCGTAGGATCAAATGAGGCGATACCATGCAAAGAAGTCAGGATTTTTGATGTCGCGGTTGTTTTGAGACATTGTGCGAATAGAGGCAAGGCGAGAACCATTGAGATGGACATAAAATGTTGTGCCCACGTATAAGCACGGACACTTGAGCAGGAGTGATTGACAAACCAGAAACTTGTTCCACATTTAAAGAAAAGTTTTGAAAAAACAAACCTTAAACAACAGAAAGCAGTCAGTGATTAATGTTTGGCATAATGGAACCCCATTGCCATGAGATGTAACCCTAGTAATGTGACACTAAATTGCACCATAGGGAGGAGGGGGGAGAGGAATCGTGCCAATTTCCAGCCCGCGACGAGCACCCAAAATGTTCAGCTCGAGGGTTGCCTTGTACTGAGAAGGTATTTCCATCAATGCTGCCAATGCAAACTCTGCTTCTTTCCTGGAACACTTCACATTTTTTGACATGATTTCTGTAAAATTAACAAACTGGAAATTGTCAAACGCTCGTGCAGGTATATTGTCATCGAATTCCCTCATCATGTCCCACGGCCCATCTCCAACTCCAACAACAACAATAGACAAGGCATATTGGCTTGCTTTCACAATTGCTTCAACTGTTCTCTTCTCTTGAGGGCTTAATTGACCGCGCGCAGCATCTACACTTGTTGTAACCTGTCCATCTGCTATTATCAACAAAACATGGTATTGGCCACCACTCTGCTCTACAATACTGATTGCCATTTCAATAATAGGAGCAAACGATGTTGGTCCAGCAAGGCGTAATTGAGGAACTAATTGTCTATAACGACTCAGTACTTGCTCGAATCCATAACATACTTTCTCATCAGGATAGAAACCGAAGACTTGTTGATCATGTGTTGAGGCATCTCCAAATCCAAAACAAGGAATTAGGTTATCCTCATCAAACTTTGATAGTGTTCTTCCAATGATGGATATAGCTTGTTCATATGGATTTTGCTGATTATCCGCGATATGATGCAAACTTTTCCCCTGGAATGACCTTGCACCGGTCCACTCATTGCTCTTGGTAAAATCGATCCCAACAATTAAGTTCGAAGACTCTAGTCCTGCACGTGCAAGCGCATCAGTAACCTGCTCTAAGCTGTTGTAGTCATCGTCGATCCTTGAATATTTCCTCTGCAGCCTTTTCCTTGATTCAGGAGGTGGCGGCGGATAACTGTAGCTCGGTTGAGTATATTGTGACTGCGGATAGCCTGAATATCCGCCAGTTTTAGGCCTCTTTGAACACTTGCCACCCATGGAATCTGCAGTTAGTAATATCTATCAAAGACTTCAATTGATATAGCAAACTTTGTAACATTAACTATCTAGTTAAACGATATACTCAAATCTTTTTACCACCTAGTAAATAATAGGTTTAACTTTGGCACTTCAATTCTTAATGGTCTCATCGCATAAATGATGATTTTCAACATTCTCCCAATCAAGTCATATATACCACCAAGACATATAGCTTAATACAGTCTCGTGGGAAAACCTAAGTTGCGTGGATACTTCATTTGTGGTGCCGCACCCGTGTCGACACGACACTGACACGTATGGGTATGGGATACGTAGCGGATCTGGTCAAATTTTGACCGTAAACTACGTAGATATATATTAGATATAAGATTTTGGCATTTTGATTTCTCAAAACAAAAGCTATTGTAGATTTCTAGATGTCTACTTACAATCTACAGGCTATACATGCAAGTTTTTCACATAATTTAGGCATATTATTATAGCTCTACTTTTAGATATGGTCAAATCCAATGCAAGCACATGTATCCGTACCTAGATCCATACTCCTAATCTTAAAATTCCGATCATGAGATGGATCCGATCTCTGGATCTGCACCTGTTAGGGTTCAATTCTATATTTCGAAAGATTACATAGTAATGTTGGAAACATGCAACAAAGTGTAATATTTTGGCTAATCTGAAAGTGGGAGTAAATACCACCTGTTGGAAACTATCTTGAATGTCTTGCAGATATGCTTCCCAAGAATTGTAGTGTAGTTCGGCGGTTTACTGCATGATATTTATAATATCAATTCTAATCCCACTCCAAGTAGGTAATTCCAATAGGAATTATAATTTTTTTGTACTGGATAAGAAAATAAAAACAATCATATTCCGTTGGGATCAACTAATTTTTTCTATCTGATAAAAAATAATTAAACTTTTGTAAGTGCGTTACTGCAAGTTCAAAACTAGAGCCTATTCGACCAAATTTTAGAATAAGCTTATTTTGAAATGTGCTTTTTATGAGAAATGCTTTTCGAAAATAGTTTTGAATAGTAGCAATTTGTGTTGTCCGGTACATTTAAGGATGTTAATACTATTAGAATATTAATTTATATTTGGTCAATCTTTTCAAAAAGTGCTTTTGAGTGTCATGTTATAATAAAGATTAGGGGTGTACATGGACCGGATTGGTTCAGTTTTCGATTTTGTCGGGTTTTTCGAGTTTTCGAATTTTTTTGTTACATGAATATTATTTCAATCTTACGTTATTAAAATTATAGATAAAGCTTTGATAAGTGAATATATGTTTAGTAAATATGAAAAAAATTGACAAACATATGATCTATTAAAATATTCTAATGAGAGAAATTTTTTAGTAACACATGATAGTTATTTTCTTAGTCGTCTAACAATAA
>MU711162.1:0-13648 GCA_026770625.1 Nicotiana glauca | reverse complement strand
ATATATATATATATATATATATATATATATATATATATATATATATATATATATATATTCTTGTTTTTAACTTGCTTTTATGTGTTATTGATAGATCAAACTTAGATCTATAGATACATGGCTTCTTTCATATATCTTTCTTAAATCCTATACTTTTTTAAGAAAATCTCTTAAGGTTGGCACTGGGATCCCTCCAGATCTACACTATAAGCAGTTTTCCTGAAAAAAGTGGATATGATAATTTTCGGTTGGCTTATAGATGGTTACTTATAACCTTTGGGTCATCCTACAGAACAACTTCTTAAGAAATAATTAGATTTAATTATTATATATGAGAGAAGACATATATCCATATATTGATTTTCAGATCCAATTTTTTACATAATATTGAGTTAAGGATTTAGAGTTAAGGGTTTAGGGATGAAGATGATTTTGTATCATCGTCTTCGAGTTGGTTAAATTGTTGTTCAAGTTCATCATCAGCAACATCAGAAGTATCACTATCTTCTAATAAACGTTGTTCGATCTAGTTAAGAACAGACTCATCTAAATTAAGATTTCTAACTTTGTTAGACAACTTGCAGTATTTGGCTATATGGCCTGGTTGTTGCACTTGAAATATTTGCCAGAATTGGGAGTTTGGAAGTTTGTTGGTTTATGGTTACTGGGAAAGGTTTTGGATTTAGAAACGGTTTGGTCTTTCTAAACTTAGGTGCAGAAGACCTATACTTCGTAATCTCCATATCCTTGGTTGTTCGTCTCTTCTGAGGCTTTTTACTATAGGGTGGTAAGCCAAATTGTTCACAGAAACTACCTAGATCTCGGCAAGTCTGTGTTTTATCTTTGGCTAATTGTCTCAATATCTTATAATGTCGATAGATTTTGAGAGCGACATGTTGAATGAGACTGGTAAGTTGGCCATATGTGATTCGTTCGTAAGGAATAACTTCACCATAATGATGATTTTGGAGTTCTTCATTAACTAAATCCCTAAGAGACTTAGGTAGGTCATCTAGGAATTTTTCTTTCCAATATGGGAGATTTCCATCAGGTTTTTCGTAGATTCGGGTAAGAAAGGAATCTTTATACCATTTTACACTTAAGGTTGTTAAATATCTCAGAAGATCTTTCCCTGAAGATACCTGGACTGCCTATGAATGTTTTAATAATGGTATAAATCAGGGTGTTGGTTGAATCAGGAATGGTAAGGCCATCTTTAAGAATTGGTTCTCCCGTTGAATCAACTCGGGCACCGAAGAGAATTTGGTTCTTATCTTCTTCGCTAAGATGGGTATCCTACCATCCCTTAAGTTGACCTGTGAAACCTACTACTAAGACATGGGTAGTAAGCTGGTCAAAACAGTTATGAGAAATTCGGTATGCAGTGGTTATCATAGTCATTTGCTGTAATTTGGCCAAAATATTGTATTCAGAACAACCATCTATGTTCCATTCATAGATATTATTGGCATTATAATAGTTTTGCATTAGGTCTTTCTTCTAAGGCTATATTAGGATGGGTAACTCTAAGAATAGTAAAGTCTTTGGGGTTGGCGCCAGTTGAAGGATCCTGTTCTAACAGGGGAAATTGCTAGGGGAGGATTGTCATGAAATTGCACTGACTGTGAATTGGTTTCTTGGCCAGAATCGACTTCTCGGAGAATTTGTACAGAAGAATCATTAGTTGGGGTATCCTGAGCTATCAGGGGACCGGAAGCGAAGCCCCTAAAAGATTAGAGAAAACATAAATAAATGTAAGGACATGAAGCAAATAACAATATGATAATTAAACCTGCACAAAATACAGTTAGAGTGCAAGCAAATAAACTTATGGGGCAGAGCCGACCATGTAAATAAAATGCGATAAAGTAAATTAGGTGGTTGAACCGACCATAATGCAGAGTAATATAAATGTAAACTTGGGCAAGAGTAAAATAAATATAAACTTGATTATTATTGAAACTAAAAAAATTGATAATATAAGTTAAAAACTTATATTAATATACTAGAGAGAGAACTTTAACCAATTCTACAGAGAGGGAGAGAATTTTTTCTCAAATAGTAGGGTAAGGTGTGTGTCTTACAAGTGATCGGGGGGCTATTTATAGCCAAAAACTAAAAATTTACATAGTGTTTTCTAATGTCATTAGGAGTAAGTGCTAGCTGATTTCAGCTGTGATGTCACTGGGTTGTAATCTCTAATCAATTCCTCAGAACATTGAATCAGTCTTTTCTTTTTCTTCTTATGATGATTTTTCAGATGAAGATGCTTCATTTTGTTGATCTGGAATTTGTATCTTGAGGGTATCAAGAATTTTCTCCATTTGCTGAATAAAATTAAGCCTGCTACTGGAACCGACTAGTTGTGCATTTGCAATAGACTTCTGTTGTAAAAATAAAATTTCGGCAGCTTCTGTTATAGATAGATACGCGGATGAGACAAAAACTACTTTTCTACTGTTGGCACATAGGCTCTGGATGAATCCCACATTTTGTACCATTTGCAGTGGCCTTGGAGGGCTAACCATGATAGTCCTTTATGTCCTGGCTTGTGGAAGGAAAAATTCTGTGAGTATATCCATAGGATATGATATTTGTGGGAAAATGGGAGGAGTATGGGTATCTGCTGCACCCTAGAAAACTTGTGGCAAAAATAATCATATCCTTCTTTTACTGGTGCTGGGAGGATTTCAGCTCTGTGACCATAAGCAGGACAATACTGATGTATAAACCACTGAGCGAATTCAGATGTCAATATTGTTTACTCCAAAAGATAAATCATGAATGCTTTCCAAGTTGGTTTTGGAAGGTGAAAGCATTCATCCATGTTGCTTGGTAGTCATAATAATTGTAAAATTGTGGATCAAAAGGCTGAAAAAGTCTTTTGTATTTGGCTGGATGGATTCCCCATTCTTTTGGTGAGATTATTTTGTTAGTCCACGCTGTAGTATGTGTGACATATGATTGGGTCTACTTTTTTTTTTGTGGGGTTCAAACAAGCAAAACCCGATATCTGTAAGAATGAACTCATAGTATTTTTGGATACGTTTGTGAGTATTTTGGATGAAATTTGCTAAAGGGCTAAGTATTTTCTTAGCTGCCTCCTGGGGGTTGGAATGCTAGAATTCTAGTTCAATTTGAATGAGTGAGTAGACACTATCATTCTTAATATAAGTGGGTTCCTTGGGAAAGGAGCCTTTGCTTGAAGAAATAGGTTGTGGCATTAGTGAAGAGAGTGCCTGATTGGTTGTAGTTTTTGGGATGTTGGATATACATCCAGTACTTGCAATGGTGCTTTTAGCCTCCAATATGTTTTGTGCGGTGCTTCTAGCAACCACAGGAAGTGAAGAGTCCGTGTGACTTTGGGCCGCCACGGGGTTGGAATAAGATGCGTGACTTTGTGCCACCATATTGGAACAATATTTTTTATATAATTGGTACTGATCTCTCAGTTGTTTTTTAAATAGGCCAAGCATGGTCATTTGATATTTAATTCCCATGAGTTGGTGCCATTGCATGAATTGTTCTTCTGTCCAAAGAGAAGACATGGTATGTGCTTGTTGAGTTTGAGTTTGTTGAGATTCTTCTTCCTCAACTAGGTCTGCCCATTTTTTTGGACTGGAAATTGGAATGGGTCGTAAACTTTATATCATATGAACTTGGGGGACTCTGCTCATGGCATCATCTGATGGCTTTATGTATTTGGACTAGCTTGGTCCAACTGCGCATCTTGAGAGTTGCTTGGAGGCAACTTGAAATGCTTTGTTGTTTGGAAACAACATCTGTAGCAAACTATTTGGGTACTGCTTCAGTAATATTTTCCTCCGGCGGAGGAAGAGCGGGTAGTGGGGGATCTGAAATTTCTGCTTTCTTTTTTCTTGGCATTTTTTCTCGGGGGAGTTTTTGGACTGAAAATTGGAATGGGCCCTGAACTTTCTATTATATGAACTTGGGGAACTCCGCTCATGGCGTAGTCTGATGGATTTCTATATTTAGAAACTGGACTGGAAAAATGGGCAGACCTAGTTGAGAAAGAAGAATCTCAACAAGCTCAAACTCAACTAGCACAAACCATGTCTTCTCTTTGGACAGAAGAAGAATTAATGCAATGGCGCCAACTCATGATCAAATGACCATGCGTTGCCTATTTAAAAAACAACTTAGAGATCAGTACCAATTATATAAAAATTATTGTTCCAATGTGGCGGCACAAAGCCATGCATCTTCTTCCAACCCTGTGGCGGCCCAAAGTCATACAGACCCTTCACTTCATGTGGTTGCTAGAAGCACCACACAAAAATATTAGAGGGTAAAAGCCCCATTGCAGGTACTAGATGTCTATCCAACATCCCAAGAGCTACAACCAATCAGGCACTCTCTTCACCAGTGCCACAACCTATTTCTTCAAGCAAAGGCTCCTTCCCTGAGGAACCCACTTATATTAAGAATGACAATGTCTACCCACTCATTCAAATTGAACCAAAATTCCGGCATTCCAACCCCCTATAGGTAGCTAAGAAAATACTTAGCTCTTCAGCAAATTTCATCCAAAATACTCACAAACATACCCAAAAATACTATGAGTTCATTCTCACAGATACCAAGTCTTGCTTGTTTAAACCTCACAAAGAAAAGCAGCCCCAATCATATATCACACATATTATAGTGTCGATTAACAAAATAATCTCACCAAAAGAATGGGGAACCCATCTATCCAAATATAAAAGATTTTCTCAGCCTTTTGATCCACAATTTTACAATTATTATGACTACCAATCAGCATGGATGAATGCTTTCACTTTCCAAAACCAACTTGGAAAGCATTCATGGTTTATCCTCCGGTAAACAATTAACCTTTGAATTCGCTCAGTGGTTTATACATCGACGGTAGCCTGCTTATGGTCATAAAGCTGAAATCCTCCCAACAACAATAAAGGAAGGATATGATTATTTTTGCCACAAGTTTTCTAGTGAGCAGCAGATACCCATACTCCTCCAATTTTCCCACAGATTTCATATCTCATGGATATACTCACAGAAATTTTCCTTCCACAAGTCAGAAGGACATAAAGGACTACCATGGTTAGACCTCCAAGGCTACAGCAAATGGTACAAAATGTGGGATTCATCTGAAGCCTATGTGCCACCAGTAGAAAGTAGTTTTTGTCTCATCCGCAGTATCTACCTATAACAGAAGTTGCCAAATTTTTATTTTTACAACAAAAGTCCATTGCAAATGCACAACTAGCCGTTCCAGTAGCAGGCTTGATTTTATTCAGCAAATGGAGAAAATTCTTGATACCCTCAAGACACAAATTCCAGATCAACAAAATCAAGCATCTTCATCTGAAAAATCATCATCAAAGAAGAAGACTCTGATTTAATGTTCTGAGGAATTGATCAGAATTTACATTGACAGCATGATAGCACAGTGACATCACAGTTGACATCATCCATGACATCAACTAGCACTTACTCCTAATGACATTATGAATGACATTAGAAAACACTATATGATTTTTTAGTTTTTGGCTATAAATAACCTCCCCCTATCACTTGTAAGACACACACCTTACACTACCATTTGAGAAAGAATTCTCTCCTTCTCTCTAGAATTTGTTAGAGCTCTCTCTCTAGTATATTAATATAAGTTTTTAACTTGTATTATCAATTTTTTAGTTTCAATAATAATCAAGTTTATATTTATTTTACTCTTGCCCAAGTTTACATTTATATTACTCTGTATTATGGTCGGTTCAACCACCTAATTTAATTTATCACATTTCATTTACATGGTCGGCTCTGCCCCACCAATTTATTTGCTTGCACTCTAACTGTATCTTCTGCATGTTTAATTATCATATTGTTATTTGCTTCATGTCCTTACATTTATTTATTTTTTCACTAATCTTTTAGGGGCTTCGCTTCGGTCCCTTGGTATCAGAGCCAAGGTCAGAGAACTGGTATCGGGTTTAACCAGTTTAACCCGTTCTCAATTTCTAGGATCCTACGCTGAAGGTTAGAGAACTGGGGATTATCTTTAGCTTGGTGGATCCAAAGTTCTGTAGCAAAAGTTCTAGGGATCTCATAAGGTTTAAACAAAGGGATTGAAGAAGTGGAGGTTTATGCTGGCTTAGAACTAGTAGATGTTGAAGGTTGTTTTGTAACTAAATATTCACCAAGAGATTGTAAATATTTGTTTGTGTAATTATTTTGTTCAAAAATATTTTTAATATTTTTACCTGTAATAGCTTCATTTTTTGTTTTTTAATTTGAACGAATTAGCTATTACTGAAGTATTTGCATAACTTGTTGAAAATCATTGTGTCGGAGGAAGTTATCCTTCTCCAGAGGAGGTTTGCCAAATTTTCGAAACGTTAACTGATTTAGAAAAAGGAAAATCTAATTGGTGATATTCAGCATAAGCTTCAAACCATTCAAAGAAATTAATTTGTTCTTTTATGAAGTTTAAAGACTCATATTAAATATTTTGTAGATTTTTTCTTTCGTCTCCTTGAAAGGAAAAACCAAGTTCTTTTGAAAATATTTTCTTGTGAATAAAAATTTTCTCGAAGTTTTTCTTTATCAATTTGAAATTCTTTTCCAAAACACCTAATTGAGCACCTAAAGCTGAGTAAGTGGGAGATTGGGGTTGTTCATAATTAAATACTGTTGGAGGGGCTGTTTCTACAGAATATTTGGCTTATGGGATCCTAGAGTCAAAATTAACAGTTTTGATCCTAGAAGGAAAAGAAGATATTGAATGTCTTCCAGACCGAATCTCAGACTATGCTGAAGAGGAAAAGACAGAGACTCTTCGGCTAAGGGACCTTTGGAAGGCAATGGCTACAGATCCGCTAAATTTGTTGGATTGGAGAGACCGTAGTATTTTTCCGGTTTCTCAGCCTGAGTAGCATCTTGTAGTAACCAGTTTTGTGATAGAGAAACTTGACTCCAAGAAATGGGTTTTGGTATTAACAGATGAGATCTTTGTAGATCTGTTTTAAAAAGAACAGTGTCTCCTTTATGGAGGATTTTCATGGCTCTAGTATTAAAGGCTGAACTCACGGTTTTATACTGTATCCAATAATAATTGCTACTCGTAAGGATCTAGTCTTGGTTTTATAATTAACTGTTTTAACATTCAAAGTTAAAGGATCTAAGATATTTCTATCACTAAGAGACACTGTAAAATTAGGAAAACAATCAAAGTAAATTGGACCGCTACAAAGGCTGGTTTCTACCATTCCTAGGAGGGAATCAATGAAGTCTTAAAAACTAGAATCTCTAAGACAGAGGAGTAGAGACGTGTCTAGACCTTCCCTGGACAGAGGTCTAGCTATAATTTGTACTAAACCAACATGGAGATAATTGTATTTTCGCCTATATTTTTCTATAGAATTTGAGTTTAAAAGTTTAATTTCCTCGTGATTTGATTCGAGAGGAATAGTTTGCTCAATTGTAGAAATATGGTAATCACTGGTTAAGGTTTAACTAGTTTCCGGTCCAAAAACTTTTAGTACAAATTGCAGACCTTAAATATATATATATATATATATATATATATATATATATATATATATATATATATATATATATACACACACACACACAATAACAACAACAACATACCCAGAATTATCCCACACCGTAGGGTCTGGGGAGGGCAGTATGTACGCAGACCTTATTCCTACCTTGTGAGGATAGAGAGGTTGAGGAAAGCATAAGCACCACGATAATGAAAATATAGACAAGAAGGGATAGTACCAAAAAGCCATATAAAAGCAGAATAAAAACAACAAGACAGTAAGGTGATCAACAATGAAAGAAAAATAACGGTTAGTCATATAAACCTACTACCAACCAAAAGCGAGATTGTGCGTCAATACTACTGTTATGAACACTCTACGCTACCTACTCTACTTCCCTAATCCTCGACTTCCATACCTTCCTATCAAGGGTCATGTTCTCGGTCAGCTGAAGCTGCGGCATGTCTTGTCTAATCACCTCTCTCCACCTCTTCTTAGGCCTACATCTACCTCTTCGTAAGCCCTCCAATGTCAACCTATCACACCTCCTCACCGGGGCGCCTGTGCTCCTCCTCCTCACATGACCAAACCACCTTAGTCGCGCTTCCCGCATCTTATCCTCAATAGGGGCCACACCTACCTTGTCGCGAATAACCTCATTTCTAATTCTATCTAACCTGGTGTGCCCGCACATCCATCTCAACATCCTCACCTTTGTTACCTTCAAATATATATTAAAATGAGAAGAAAAGCATCCTCTACTGCTATCATTGTTGTTACTACGGCTAAAGAATACCAAAAGCCATAATAACCACTTTGATGAGCACCTTATTTACTGTGTTGGACATTTAAACTTCTGCAACAAGCGGAAATTGTGTCAACAGTCCATAAGTTCGACTTTCGGTTCCAAATTAATCTACTCAGATTACGTGTCAAATTAAGCCATCTTAAGCTTCGCCTATTTCTCTGCAGTTGCTGAACTGCTTAGTAGAGAATAGTTCAGCTTTTAGGCATCTTTTCTCCAGGATATTATACTTAAAAAGCAACATTGTCTGTACAAGATGTCAAGATCATATAATTCTTGGTTAGACATAGATATTTACCTGTATATTTTTACAAATTGCTGTTGGTGACCAGCTTGAACCATCTGTTGGGCCAAATCATGCAGTAAAGGCAGGATCCTTGGAGGTATAAGAGTTGGCGGTGTGAAGACAGCATTTTCTGCACCATTTTGCTCAGCATTGCTATTGGACAGACGGTTCTTACCACTAGACTCCTGGTGTCCAGGTGATCCAGACGATGGTCGCATTGAATTTGGGAGACACTCAAACAGCCGATCAGGTTCAACAGGTTTACTGAAAATGTAGAATTCAGATTTAATCAAAAAGCTCAATTGGAAGGTCAAATAGCAGTATTTGGGTGCATTTCTACTTCAATTTTGAAGCCTCGTTGGAGTATTGAAGATTAAGAACATAGGCAAGACATAGGATTTTAGAACTTATAGCAACAACTTACAAGGATATTCCTCACAAGATACCCCTAGAATCCCAAACCCGACAATGGTACTAGGGTATAATCACAACCTAAATAAAGATTAACTAAAAGAGCACTGAAACAACCATTTTAACTTCCTTAAATACTTCACTAATCTTTAAATGGAAAATAGGAGAAAACTACAACTCCTATCAATATCGATACTTGAATTTCAAATCAATCATAAGTCTACAAATAGGTTTTCATGGAATTCCTGCTGGGAAAGAATTTACACGCAAAGTATCTAGGAAACAGGATCAGAATAAAGTGTAAAACAAGGTTTCAAGAATAAGTCTACAAATAGAATATGTTGTAAGCAAAAAAAAGGTTAGCAAACCTATAAGATAACAAGAGCTGCTTAAACTCCTCTTCGAGCTTTGAGATAGCCTTGGCTAGCAAACTATTAGCATGATCGAGCACTCCATCGCTACTCTTGAAGCTCTTGTTGTTGCTGAAGAAGCGAATATTGTTTCTCAGCTGTTCAATTGCTTGAAGATAACTTTCTAGGTCCTCATGTGGCCCTTTAAGTATTTTAACTTCAGCCTAAAATAAAGCTACCATTAATTAAGAAGTTCTAAATTAAAAATGTGCATTTAAGAAAGACCAACTTATCTGAAAAAATTTATCACAAAGATATAAAGGATTCTTCGCCCCTGATAAGGCACAAAGGGACAATATTTTCAAAGTGGATTTTCTTTCACTTTCTCGATTTTTGGCTCCCAGAGAAGAGCGGTTAAACCAATACATCTAAAGCAGAATATTCTCTCTAAAATCATATTCCAGCTACACTCAACTTTTTACAAGGCAAATGTAGCAGGCTAGCAATTATTCTTTTCATATTCTACAGGGGCTTTTTGTCGGCAGTCTTTGGGTTCAACTTTTACAATCCTGAAGATTTGGGTATTGGAGAAATCCTTCTTTTGCCCTTCTCTTTTGATCTTGTTACAAAATTGGAGAGCCCAAAAAGATAGAAGCTGGAATGAAACACATTTTTTACATCATGAAATAAGAAGAAAGAACTGAAAAAGTATATGATAAGAGAATATCATTTTTCAGTTCCCGTAGCTAATTGGATTCAAGAAAAAGCCACATTTGCTCCATTGCGAAGCACCCTCTGAGGACCAGAGAGCCAACTTCAAACATGAACGCCATGTTCTTAGACTCTGTGAGCTTGGGGTTAGGAGTTGTTTCTCCTTTATCATTCTCCAGGTCCAGGGTGGCGGATAGAGGTTCATCATTTACAAAATGGCGATCCTTTAAAGTATGCATGAGTTAGAAAATTTTTGTCCTAACAGTTTCAGCTTGATAGAACAAGTAGCGATGAGTTGGTGAATGAAGAGGTGAAAGTGTGAGGTTGGAGTTTGAAGGAGAGGTCATGGCTGGATGGTTTAGGGAGAGCTTTACGATCATGCTTCAAGTTTGAGCCTAAACTCTAATACCACAAGAAATTCAAGAAAGGAAATGGATAGAAAAAATAAGCTTTTCTTTTCTGTCCTATGTTCATGTACAAGGGGTATACTTATACACTACACAAATGTTAGCGCAATCACACTTCTAGGAAGATTATGCTCATCTATAATCTATATCTATTTGTGTACATCTGAAAGACTGAAACTTATCACATATATATTGAGGGAGAGTTTCAGTTCATCTTAAACACTAAGGTCTCATTTGTTTAAACTTAATGAAGGTCTGAAACTTAATCATTCAGATCCCAGTCATTAAGCGTGTTTGTTTTTAGGTTAGAATCTTGATCATTGAGATCTCAATCATTAAATGCATTTGAATTTTTTTCTTTTCTTTTACAACCACTTAATGGTTCTGCTACATATTTGAATACTAAGAAATATACTAAGTTCTATTATTTTTTAAATGTTATTTATTTCAGGATTTGTGATAGAAAGTATTTCACCACAACTCCATCCACTTTCACCGCTGCCCAACTACCACCACCAACGCCAATCACCACACTCAGCTGTTACCACCGTCAATCACCACATTCGTTGTCACCACTACTAACCACCATTTACATTATCACCACCAACCACCGTTACCACGACCACTACAAATCACCACATTCAGTTGTCACCACTACTAACCACCATTTACAATATCACCGCCAACCACCATTACCACGACCACCGGAAATCACCAGCATGAGCCAGCGTCATGTATCGCCAACCACCACTATCAGCTGCCACCACCATTATCTATCACAATCATCTACCAAATCATCATCTACCACCTTTAACTACCACTGTTACCATTGGCTACCACCCACAACCACCACCACTACCAATAACTGACCGCTAGCCAGCACCCACAACCACCACCATTAACCATCACCACCACCCACCATCATATACATGTTCAGTTAAGTAAACTAAAAAGAGCAATGTCTATCAGATCTAAGCAAACCAAACGACAAAACAAACAATAGAGGCCAAAGCAAAATCAAACCTGACGAGAAATATCAAATTGGGACAATATAACCTCAGCAGCCTTTAAAGTCTTATCAATATTTCCATGAGCTTTCCTAATCGCATGAGTCCTTATCTGCAAACAATAGACAGATTGACTAAAACTGATCAAAAATACAACTGCAAATAAAATTAGCAAGTACTTACCAAAATTAGATCAGGAAAAAGGAAAATTGCTGACCTGTGTGGGACGCATAGCAGTGTCAAGAGCAGAAAGACGGTGATCAAAGGAACCCAAGATATTGACCACATTGCCTGTAATGGATTGACTCTTCTCCACTGCATCTCTCATCATTTTTGCTCTTTCACTTAGCACATCCACACCTCCTCCTGTTTTTCTTGGTACACCCATCTTCCTCACTTCAATTCTTCTGTGTGTGCGTTCTAAGGGAAGGATGAAAGCAATAATGAAAAATGGAGGAAAATTAGTTGAAAATGGGGGACAGATGTTTTTTTTTTTGGGGGGGGGAAGGGGGGGTGTGTGATGACTGTTGAAGAAAGGGGTCCAAGATTAGTTGAAAATGGGAGACAGATGTTTTTTTTTTTTGTTTTTTTATTCCTGCCTTATATTTTTCTTTGTAAGTTAGATCCTTTAAATAAAAAAGTTAGATCCTCTCTTCAAATGGTTTTTCTAATATGGTCCAACTTGGTTAAATATCATCATAACCCATAGGGGAATGTTTTTCTATTCTGTTTCTTCTTTTTCTTGTTTTGTATTTGTTTGACTCGTGTCTAAGGGTGTACGTAAAAATCCGAAAAATCGAACTAAATCGAAAACCAAACCAAATTAAAAAAAAATCGATACTTTTTGGTTTGTTGGTTTTGGTTTTAAAATTTAAAAATCGATCAAATTTGGTTTGGTTTTGGTTTTAATAAAAAAAAACTAACCAAACCGAACATAGGAGTAGCTATTTTAAATTTAGAATTACACCTATATATATATATATATGTATACTTTTATTCAAAGTTTCAAAAAATTTATAGTAAATGTTAATTATTTGCACTTTTAGTACAGTTCTTTACCTTTACATAGAGTTTGATTTTTTTGTTAAGTGTAAGAATCTATTTCATGTTAAAAATAATATATTTTTAATTGAGTCCTTAAATTATTCATTACTATTTGATTCAATTATCATCAATATATCTTGCTAAATAATAGATTTCTCAAAGGGCAATTGATTTGATAATGTTACGTTAAAAATGTGGTCGTCGAAATATGTGTTTGGTAGTGTAATCTTGAAAAAAACCGACAAATAACCGAAAAAACCGAAAAATCGACATAAACTGAATCGAGAAAAAACTGACTTAATTGGTTTGGTTTGGTTCTAATATTTGAAAAAACGACTTACTTGGTTTGGTTTCTTTTTAGGGAAAAGTCGATCCAAACTGAACCATGAACACCCCTACTCGTGTCGTTTTATATTTAGCTTATAGTCTATTAAGAAATTTATTTGTTTCCACAATTAATTTGGAATTTTTCTTTTCGTCTTCTTGAGTCGAAGATTTATCGAAAATAGTCTCTCTACTCATTCGGGTAAGGATAAGGTCTGCGTACTAATATGTTTTTACTGGGTCGTTGGTAGTTGTTGTTATTGTAATTAATTTGGAATTGATTAAAACTCTATAAAATAAGTCAAATGCTCTACTCGAACGTTGTTCTACCGGTAAGAGCATAATGCAAAATGAATGTATGGTTTTATGCGTGCATATCCAACTCTAATACAGATAAAAGCCTAATATTTAAATTGAAAGGATTCATTAGGGAAAATACTACTTTATGGTTATTGTTTAAACATAGCAAACATTTTCAATATATTTAAAAAGTAGCCACAACTTTAAAAAGCAGTAGAGACCCTCCGCTTCTTTACTTTCTTCTCAGTTTTTCTGTGCTTTTTCTTTTCTGCTTCCTCTTCTTTTTAGAATTCTCAATTTTTTTATAACGTATAACAAAACAAAAAACTTTCAAGTCTAAAAGGAACTGAAAATACTCAAAACTTGTAGCTAGATTATTACCTATATTAGAATTAATTACACTGAGCTATCGATCGCGAAGCTATCGCCCGGTTCAACCAACCGTCCGTCCTGGTGCCTTTGCTACTGATTTGA
>MU711161.1:54545-79508 GCA_026770625.1 Nicotiana glauca | reverse complement strand
CGCCATCTGCGAGAGAATAGAATACAAAAATTTAGTTCTCGGACCAACAAAGTCGCACGACAAGAATTTCAAGAAAGTGAAGTATTTCCTAAAGGTTTTGTAGCCTCCCGAGGATAGATACAGACGTCTATGTACCGATCCGCGAGACTCTACTAACAGGCTCATGACTCGTGAGGCCTAGTAACCTAGGCTCTGATACCAATTTGTCACGACCCAAACCTGGTCGTGATGGCGCCCAACCATATAGCTAGGCAAGCCTGACCAATTATCACTCACGAACCCAACCTGATAACTCATTACCGACAATTTAAGGGAATTTAACAGTTTAAAAATAATAAGCCGATGTTTATTACAAAAACAATACGGAACAGACCGAAATATCCGACGAAACACTCCCAACAGAATCTGGGGTCACGAGTCTAGAGCCTATAAACAACAGAGTAACAAATATTCGAAAATACATAAGTCTAGAATGCGGGAATAAAACTGAATAAAAGGGAGAAGTCGGGTCCTGTGAACGTCAGGCAGCTACCTCGACAACTTTGATAAAACTCTGGAAGACCGCGATGCTCAGCTAAGTCTCTGGGACACCTGAATCTGCACACATGGTGCAGGGAGTAAAGTGATTACTTCCAACTCAGTGGTAATAGACATATATAATGACTGAAAGTAAGAAATCCCGAAATATCACAATGCAAAGCTGAAACTAACCACTTAGCACATTAAACGATGAAACAACAATAATCAACGACAGATAGACAAAATAGATATCAATGCATGAATGCAATGCAATGTACATGACCGTTGCGGCGTACAGCCCGATCCATTGGGTACCCGTGCTCACTGTGGGGGTTCAGACTCCGGAGGGGCTCCTACAGCCCAAGCGCAATGATATAGTAGCATTCGCTGTAGCGTACAGCCGGTCCACAATTAGTCCGGTTATATATGCATGCAAGCCACACGGGCACAATCAAGTTTATCATTTTCGGTTCCATTTAACAAGTATTATAGTTTAAGTGATTAAAACCTTAGAAGATTGCTAATTATTTCTAGACAGTACTTAACTCAGGACTGATATCATGGAAACATGCTCAATTTCATGGCAACAGTGATAATAATCCCTAAGGGATCCAAGTAGTTGGCACACAGCCCAAATATGTTCATAACAATTCAAGTAGGATGTTTACCAACCAATTTCTAGTCAATCACACAGTATAGACATCACTCGGACGGACTAAGCCATAGTCCCGTCCACAAACAACCTTGCACTCACCGTAGAGTACGTGTCTCGCCTCAATACAGCGTCGCAATGTGAGATACTGGGGTTTCAAACCCTCAAGTCATCATCTACATCTATTACTCACCTCAAGCCGGCCGTAGACTAGTCCGCAATGCCCTTTCCTCTTGAATCGACTTCCTCGCGCATCGAATCTAGTCAAAATCACAACGAATATATTACTATATGCTAAAGAAACATAACCCAATCGAAATTACTTGAAAAATACTAAAAATCACGAAGTTAGCAAAACCCGAGCCCCGGGCCCACTTCTCGAAAAATTCTGAAATTTACATCACTGGATTCCTCGTCTTGCCACGAGTCTATACATATCAAATTTACAAAAATCGGAGTTTGTTTGCCCCTCCAAACTCACATTTAAACTCTCTTGAGTTTTCAAGCCCTAACCTCCATTTTTAACCTTTAAATCCTTGAAATTCAATGATTAATCAATGTTTTTACACCAAAATAACATATTCCAAGGCTAATAGTTCTTACCTGATGAAGCTCCTTCGATTTCTCCTCAAAATCGTCCAAGAACAACCCTAGTCAAAGCCCTAAATATTTTCTCTTCTTTTAAAAATCTTGAACTACTGTTAACTGAAATCCCTGGTCGATTTCCGCTTATGCGGTCCAATAACCGCACCTGCGGTCCCGAACATGCGACCATTTGACTGCTTATATGGCCTCACTTAAAAATTTGTGCGAACGCTTATGCAACTCAACATCCGCTTTTGCGGTCCTCCATTTACCGCTTCTGCGGTGTATTATCCGCTTATGCAGACCCGCTGAAGTGACCCCCTAGTCCGCTTATGCGGAATTGCCCTGGGCCACGCCTGCCCACTTATGCGACCATCCCGCTGCATCTGCGGAACTGCTTCTGCGGCTCCTTTTCCGCAGATGCAGAAACACCAGAAGGCAGAAGTTCAGACCTGCAACATACTTCCAAAATTCCCGTTTAACCACCCGAAATCACACCGAGGCTCCCGGGACCTCAACCAAAAGCACCAACACATCCTATAACCTTATTCAAACTTGTTCCAATCCTCAAAACACGTCAAACAACGCTAAAACCAATAAATACATCGGATTCAAGCCTAGTTTTCATCAAAACTTCCGCAATGCGCATTCAATCAAAAACCCGAACAAACGATGTCCGAATGACCTAAAAATTTGCAGACATATCCAAAATCACCTAACGGAGATACTACAACTCTCGGAATTCCATTGCGACCCTCGGATCAAAATCTCACCTACCCACCAGAATTTGCCAAAATTCAAACTTAGCCAATTCAAGCCTAATTCTACACTGGACCTACAAATTCAATTTCGATTGCACTCCTAAGTCACAAATCATTCCCCGAAGCTAACCGAATCATTAGAATTCCCATTCAATCCCTCTAACTAAATAGTCAATTTCCATTTGACTTTTCCAAAACAAGCTTCCCTTTAAGAGACTAAGTGTCTCATTTCCAACTAAAACCAATCCAATCCTACCCGATTAATTCAATTACTGATATTGAAACATAGTAAAGCATAATATGAGGGAAACTGGGCGGTAACTCATGTGATGACGGGCCGGGTCGTCACAATGGGACGCTGATGGTAATGGAAATCAAACAACTATTAACCCTACCACTGGAGGTCTAGTGAAATATGATAAAATGAAGGATTGTGAGGAGTTAGCAAAAATGATTGCTTTGGGATGTCTACCTTTTTATTTTGTTTCTTAATCATATCTTATTATGTATATTCAAAGGATTTACAATCCTTTATTTAAAGATATCCCTAGAAGTACTTGTAGAGCGGATATCTTTAGACTTCATGGACAATATCAAATATACATACGTTATTTGTTTAGCCATCTTCCTTGTAGAGTTTCTCTAACTTCTGATATTGGTTATGTTGTTAATAGAAATGATTATTTGACAATTACATGTCATTGGATAGATGATATTACTTGTATGCAAAAACGTATTATCGCTTTTAGATATGATGAAGATCAGAGTCATACTGCTGCGTTTATAAGTAGTACTATTTATGAAGTAGTTGAATTTTATAATCTAAAGCAAAACGTATTGTGTATGTCTTTTGATAATCCTTCTAACAATAACGCCGCAATTTCAATATTAAAACTGCATTTGCATTCACCTTTTGATGAAATTTTTCATGTTAGGTGTGCATGTCATGTTTATAATTTAATTGTTAAAAGTGGCCTTGATTTATTTTCAACTGAGATTACTCATGTTAGAAGAGAAGTTGGTGTTATTCAAGGAAATAATAGACAATCTAGAATAATGGAATTTAAGAATAAGTGTGTCCAGTATAACCTTAAACCCAGATTCATGCCAGACGAAATTGTTACTAGATGGAATTATACATATATATTTTTAAAATATTGCTATAAATATAGATTCCCAATAACTAAAGTTGCTAATGCGCATTGTACTGATCCAAACCGTATGTTAACAACTAGTACTTTGGAGGTCATTAATGATGTTAGATTTTTACATAAATTTTATACAACTACTGTTGAGTTTTCTGGAGTATATTACCCTACTGTTACTATGGCTTTAGTACATATAACTGAAATTTCTTTTCTACTCTTTGAATTTAAGAAGAAATAACAATATAAGGATGTTGTTGTAAAAATGCAAGAAAAATTAAAAAAATATTTCTTTCCAATTCCTCCGATTTACTTAATTGGTGCTATTTTAAATCCTTCTATTAAGATGTCTGATTGTCACCAATTAATGAATGCTTTATATACTTATATGGAGATTGGATCAACTTAAACCCCAGATCTATATGTTTCTATGAACATGCTAAATGAGTATTTACAATAATTATATAATTATTATGCAAATGTAATTGATGATGCTGCTCGTACAGTAGGCAATGTTAATCCCACTATGCATTGTAGCACTTCTGCTACTGTTGATGATAAAGAAGGCCTTGATAGTTTTAATATTTTTTCTATATTTTCTAACACTCAAACTAGTAGCAGGAATATTGATGAACTTCAATTCTACTTGCAGATGCAAAAAGAGCCTCGCACAAAGGAATTTTCACCGTTGGGATTGTGGCATGAGAATGGAAAGCAATTTCCTGTTCTTTTCGCTATGGCTCGGGACGTGCTGAATGTGCCAATTTCTACTGGTTCATCGGAGAGTGCATTTAACCAAGTAAGACAAAAACTTGGAGACACCGGCCACTCATTGGGAAGCAATGCTTTGGAAGTTTTAGTATGTTTCAGAGATTGGATTAGATCGGAACGAATAAATCAAGGACGTAAAGATGTTGATAGCCCAGAAGACGAGAAACTTGGAAATATATTAACACATGGTAACCCATCCGAATTTAACACTCCAGAAGAAGGTCAATCGGAGGATATTGATTATGAAGGCAATGCAAAACCTTTGAATTTTCTTGTTGTTAAAAATGTAAACCTTTCAATTTGTAAGTTTGAAATTTTGAATTATGAAATAAAAGTAGCACTTGCAATAAGTGCAATTTTTTTCCATCTTCCTTGTATTCTTTATGTTAGTACTTTGTATTAATATAACTTACAATATTTAAACAAAAATTCAAAAAAAATTAAAAATACACTAAACCCGGCCCGGCCCGGCCCCCTCAACCCATAATCCTTACGGTTTAATTTTTACCCGGATGAACCCGAACCCGTTAGATCCGTTAAGAACTAACCCGGAACCGGCCCGGACCGTAACCTATACGGGTCCAAAAAAATAGGCCCGCCCTGACCTGCCCCAACCTTTTAAACACCCTTAGTTCAATTCTTATTTATTTATTGTTTACTGTTTATACATGCTAAATAAAGATGTTAGTACTATTCTTGGGATGGGGTCTTCTCTTTTATGCAACGGTATCACCATTTTTATCTCTTTCTAATGATTACAAGGGGTTTCCACTTGGTGTTGCTGCTAGGACATAGAACTAGAGATGGTTGTATTTTTCTGGGAAGAGGAGCATTAATATCCTAAGCATAGACAAATTAATAGGAAATGTTGTTTGCTTTTCTCCTTAACTTGCTTCCCAAAATTATGATGTTCTCTCGGTAGGGTGACTAGAATTGTCTTAAGAATGTAAGGCAAACCATAGCCTTGCTTCTAAGCTGTTTATATGTATTTTATTTTATTGTATTTTACTGATCTCATGTTACCACCAATGCAACATTTTGGCAAGCGCTCCTGGTGTGTAACTTGCAGTTATGCAAATATTGCGCACTTGTAATTTTATAGGCTTTTGTAGCATTGAATATCAGTTCTGACGAGGATTTCTGTTACTATTCATTCTATATAAAAAATACATGTAAAATATTCTCACTTATGTCTGCACTCTATTGGTTTCTATCTAATATTTAATTTTAATTTGATGTGTAGAAAAATTCTTGCGATGTAATTGAAAATGGTAGCCAAAAGTCGATTTGACCATTTGAAGTTAATGAGAAAGACCTTTGGACAACTAGGATCGATATGTATCGTTCATGATACCATATGAATACATTTGATTTTGTAAAATTCACATTAAATACACAGCTTAAAGTGATTTTTTCTTTATTAGTTGATGTAGTACATGAAATATATTCCCTTTTTCGAAGTTCATTGCATGTTTGTGGTTGGAATAATATTTTTTATTTATTAATTAATGAAGTACTTGATATCATTATACTTCATTAATGACCTCAATATATATTATAATAATATATATGTATTTGATAATCAATGTAATTGCAAGATATATATTATTTTTTAAAGCATAGTAACAAAGGCAACACTTCAGAAGTGTAGCTTTAGGATAAAGCAGCCTTTGCCTCATGAAAAGAGTTACCTTAGGTCAAAGGTTACGTTTGTTTAGGCCATCTCTTGAAAGGCGTTGCCTTAGGTCGAAAAGTTTAGCCTTTGATCAAAAGTCACAATTTCTGATAGTTTAGGCCACACTTTTCATGTGTAGTCAAAGACCTAATTTGTTGTAGTGTAAAAAACAAAGATCATGATCTCATCGAGAGTCCAATTCGTGTAGGATGGTTCAAATGTTAGACCAATGAAAATTCAATTGTTAGCATGAACAGACATTCTTTTACTCGTAGTAATCCTAGAAAATGATACCAAATAGCCGCTTGTAGCACTCCTATTTAAAACATATTCATTAGCCAACTTTGGAAAAAATTTAGACCGAACCTGCTACTGTTGTTATTATTAATTTTTTTTAATGACCTTCAGTTTTGTAGGTGAACTCCGTCAAAACCTAATTTCATATCCAAAAGCTTGATATTTTAAATGCCAAAATTCAAATACAGACTTACGGGTTTGAAGTTGAGTTCAGCCAAGACCCGACTATAAAACTCCATGTTCAAAGTTGATTGTGGCTGCTAAACTTTAAACATTTTATAAATATCGACTTTTATTTAAATAAAGAATTTTTATCTCCTATAGCACACGTTAACACCTTATTTATTTTAAATAAATACTATCTTAAAAAATTATATTCTATAGATACCTTTTAATGTTTATAGCAAAATATCTAATTTTGATTATCTCCTACCCCTAAAATACGCTATTTTTTTCCTCTCCTTTTTCAGATTTTTTTCTCACATAATTACCGTATTTCACATAAACATCTCACTCCACGTTCTTTCTCTCTCTACTTTGATACATGCCATTCTCTTCCCCCATTTTCCGAAAACACGATGCTCAATCTCAAAATTTCTCTTACCCACATCACCTACCATTAGTCACAATCGATGCTTTTGCCTCTTTCTCTTCTCGTATTTCTCTGTGTTTTCAATTCAATTACCATTTACTTTCAATTCTTTGCAATCGGTAATCCCTTGTACTGTTTTGAGCATTAAATTTCTCTTATCTCTCGCTCTCACAACATCGCGCTTTGGACACTTGGAGAGGAATTGACTGTTGATGGTCTACTGGTAGAGAGAAGAATATTCGAAAATGATATGCAACGTCTTGCCATGATTTTTTCTCGGCTACTGTACAGGATGCGTGGGAACAGTGAGATTCAGGGTTTATGCTCGACGGTGGATTGGCCAGAAATTAGGGTTTGTTCTAGAACAAAGACGATGGTGTTTGGGGCTGAGCAACATGAATTTCTGTTAATATATTTCAATGTATTTTCAATGTATCATGCTGTATTTCATTGTAATCATTGTCTTTTTTTCATTGTATTTCAATGTATCGCGCTGTATTCTATGTATTTTATTGTATTCACAGTCTCGCTATATGCCATGAATCTATTCGTATGAATTTTTTTAATTACTATTGTGAGCACGTGATTTTTTCCCTATATGAATTACTCCTATAAAATTCAAGAAAATAAATTTTTCCTATTATTCGCAATTTTATAGATTTTTTGTAGAATTTTTGTTAATTGTTTGTTTCTGTGCATGTTTAAGTTTATTAAAATCATGAAATATGAAAAAAAAACCATGCATTGCATTTAGGTTTGTTTCACATTCTTTGGAATTAATTAGTAATTATTTTTTTTATTTAAAAATAAAAATCACAAAAATAGCTCATTTTACACCTTCTAATTTTTAGTTTATTGATTTTTTCTTTTTAATTTAGGACTAAGTAATTTATATAATTATTGTGATTAGGTATTTAGTTTAATTTTATAATTTGGATTAGTTTAGATTTTTAATTAATTAAAGAAATAAAAAGAAAAACAAAGAGAAGAGAATTTGAACAAAGGATTAATTTGGTCTTAAAATTGGGCCAGAGTTTAAAATTAACCTGAAAGCCCCATGTTCCGCCCCCGCCCAATTCCTTCTACTCGGTCCAACCCCCCTTTAACACCAAACGACGTCGTTTCGTTCAAGCGAATCCCAACCATTGATCTTGTGTGATCCAATGGCTGGGAACTGACTCATATCCCCTTACATATCTATCCGAATTCTGTATAGCCCTAGAGACCATTACTGGTCTTCATCTCCTTCCGCCATCTCTGAACCCTAGCCACCCTTGAACCCTTACCCCCACCGCCGACAGTTTGGTCTCCGAATTCCCTCAAATCTTGACCACATAATCCCCATTGTTCCCTCACTCCAAATCTACCATTATTTCTTTCCACAAACCACTCATCCTCTCCAAATCAGAAATCTAAGATGACAATAAAATCTTTTTCTTTTGATTTCCTCCCAATCTGGCCTATTCTTGATGTTGCACATGTGTGAATCGACTAGTTTCGATGTGAGGAGTCAATTGACCGTGGTTTCGATTTATGAATGGTGGTCGAGTTCTGGGTAGCAATCTCCGATGAGCCGTTACTTCAAGCCTCTGTTTCTTTTTCATCTTGGCACGTGTTGAGGACTGTGACAAAGAGCACTAGCCGTTGAAGAAATCCTGGCCAGTGCTCATGTTACAATTCTCACCATTAGCCGAAGTTCTTTCGCCGGATGTCACCAACTCTGGGTCATCGAGCTATTTGGTATACTTCTTTTCCTTTTTTTATTTCTACTTTTCATCTCAGTTAGTTTTAGAGCATATTAGTTTTCAGTTGACTAATTTGGTAATAATAACTTAAAAGTACATTTAATCTCTCTTTTGTTAGTACATTTTGATTTTTTTCCTTTCCTTTTGTTCCTTTTCCTTTTGTTTTTTACATCTTTGAATTTTTGATGTCAGTAAATTTCAGAACTTTGTTGGTATGGATTTCTTGTGAGTTTGTTATGTTTGGATTTGGAATTAGGCTTGCTAGTGCAAGAAGCCCAAAGAGAGTGCTGAGGCTTGTTAGTGCAGAAGCCCAGAGATATTTTGGGCATATTGGTTCAAATGTCTGGTAGGATTAAAGTAATTAGAAAAGCTTTTAAGGGGTAGTTAGGAGATTTAATAGAAAGAATCTTGGTTAACTATCTAGAAAGGTTCTAGGAAGTTGGGATTTGGATGATTTACTGAATAGGTTCAAATGCGAGGGTCTGAAATGAAAAGAGAAAATTGGAGAAGGGGTAATCGTAAATATTTAAAATCAATTTTGCTGCCCTAAAGCTGGCTATAAGAGGTTCATTCTCCTAATTTCTAGGGCAGGGATCAAGATTCACCAAAAAGAGAAAAACGGCTGAAAGATCTTGTCACGACCCCAAATATCGGTCGTGATGACGCCTATCACATTACTAGGCAAGCCAGATCAACTATCCAACCACAACCCACTTTTCATTTAATAAATCATTTGCTAACACTGTTTAATAATTTGTCACGACCCGAATTTCCCACCATGTGGATCGTGATAAATTGGTATCAGAGCACTAGGTTGCATAGGTCTCACAACTCACGGACAAACTTAGTAGAGTCTGAGGGGTAGGTACGGAGACGTCTGTACTTGTTCCCTAGAGCCTATTGAGTTAGGAAAAATCTCTCATTTGTTCTTTCTTGTCGTGCAATTTGGTTTCTTAATGCTGATTGAATTTCTACTCTGTTCTTTCGCAGATGGCGAGAACACTCGCTTCCTCATCCACCGATCAGCAGTCCGAGCCCCAGGCAGATTCCGTTAGGGGCAGAGGATGAGGCCATGCTAAGGGCCGAGGTAGGGGCAGGGCCCAGCCACCAGCAGTAACACCAGTGGCGGACCCTCAGGTTGGCCTTGACGAGGAGGTTCTGGCCCCAGCCCAGACAGTTCCGGTGGGGCCAGCTCAGGTCCTAGAGGGGTTTATTGCTACCCCAGTTCTTCAGGATGCCTTGGTCCGGTTGGTTGGCCTCATGGGGAGTGTCACCTGAGCAGGATTGCTTCCAGTAGCACCAGCCACTTCCCAGGCTGGGGGAGGGGCCCAGACTCCTGCCGCACGTACTCCGGAGCAGGTAGCTCCTCAGACTCAAATTCCACCAGTTCAGCCGGGGGTAGTTGCACAGGCCAGTGATGGAGCGGCTATGTCTGTAGATGCCTTGTGGAGGCTGGACAGGTTCACCAAGCTCTTCACTGCTACATTCAGTGGAGCTTCTTCTGAGGACCCCCAGGATTTCTTATATAGGTGCCACGAGGCTCTTTGGAACATGGGCATTGTGGAGTCCAATGAAGTTGATTTTACGGCTTTTCGTCTATTTGGTTCCGCCAAGACTTGGTGGAGGGATTACTGTTTAGCCAGACCAGCAGGGTCGTTGCCTTTGACTTGGGATCAGTTTTCAGAGTTGTTTCTAGAGAAGTTCCATCCTGTTACTCAGAGGGATGCTTACCAGAGGCAGTTTGAGCGCCTCCAGCAGGGGTCTATGACGGTCACCCAGTACGAGACCCGGTTTATTGATCTAGCTCGCCATGCCCTCGTCATACTCCCCACTGAGAGGGAGAGGGTGAGGAGATTCATTGATGGTTTGATTCAGCCTATTCATCCTCAGATGGACAGAGAGGCGAGTAGTGACATTACCCTTCAGGAGGCGGCCAATGTGGCCCGGAGGATCGAGATGGTTCTGCCACAGGGGAGTGGTCTTAGGTCAGACAAGAGACCACGTCACTCAAGTCGATTCAGTGGTGCCTCATCTGGAGGCAGGGATTCTTATGATAGGAGCCAACCTTCCAGGCCCTTTCAGTCAGCCCTCTAGGCTTCGCAGGGTGTTCCAGGTGATCGTGGCTTTCGTGGGCAGTATTCCGATCAGTAGTCACTCAGTGCACAGCCAGCTCCCATCAGTGCACAGCCTCTTCAGAGTTTTCGTAGAGGTCATTCGGGTCGTCAGGGCCAGTCTCATCATACGGAGGGATGTTATGAGTGTGGTGAGTATGGTCACATCAGGAGAGCTTGCCCGAGATTGAGGGGTACATGCCGCAACAGTGGCCATTATGGGTCGGGTTACACGCTACAAGAGTGGTATTTGTGGAGCGGGTTGCATGCTGTAACAGTGGTATTTGTGGAGCGGGTTGTACGCCGCAATAGTGGTATTTGTGGAGCGGGTTGCACGCCACAACAGTTATTGATACCATGTGTTTGTATTGAGTATTGATTCCTTGTTCATGGTGAATCTAGCTGCTTTATTTTGTTACTCGAGATTACTGTTAATATTGTATCTCCCCATAGCATGTTTCCCCCTCCCATGTTGTTAATTGCCTTGTATTTAATTTCTGCTGTATATTTATAGCTGCACAGGTTTATGTGGTGTCCAGTCTAGCCTCGTCACTACTTCGCCGGGGTTAGGCTAGACACTTACCAGCACATAGGGTCGGTTGTGCTGATGCTACACTTCTGTGCATTCTTGCACAAGTCCAGGTTTTGAGGAGCAGCAGCAGCATTAGTGCGGGAGCAGGCTTTCATTTTTACGAGACCGAGGTAGCCTTGCAGGCATCCGCAAGCCCGACGTCTCTTCTTTGTGTTCTCTTTTAGACTGTTGCCTCATTGTTTTTGAGATGGAAAACTTATATATTTCTTTCAGGCCATTGTATTTAGTATATTCTTAGTAGTTCGTGAGTACCGTGACACCAAATCTTGGGTAGAGACTATTAATGACTGTTCCGCGTTATGATTCGTAATTATAAATCAGACTTCCGCTATGATTCTTGTTAAATTTCATGTTCTATATTGATTTTGTAAACTGTTAAAGTAATTGTCTAGTAATGAAAGAGTAAATAAGTTGGCTTGCCTAGCTACCACGAGTAGGCGCCATCACGATCCCGATGGTGGGAAATCCGGGTCGTGACAGCAAGCCATACCAACTATCAAACCACAACTCATTTTTCATTTAATAAATCATTTGCTAACACTGTTTAATTATCAATTATCATAATAAGTGTTAAAACAACAAGATAGATTTGTAGATATCAACGAGACATAAAAACTACACAGCCCACACTGATCCGGTGTCACGAGTCTAGAGCCTCTAATACAAGTCTAAAATCCACTACAAAAATAATCTAGAAAATATGGAAAGATAATAAGATAGAGGGGAGAAATCAGGGCTGTGAGCGCCATGCAGCAACCTCAAAATCCCCCGCAAATGCTGAACAATTGAAAAGCTCTCACTCGACCGTTCGGGCACCTGGATCTGCACACAAGGTGCAGGGAGTAACGTGAGTACGCCAACTCAGTAAGTAACTAAAGTAAATAAGTACTGAGAACAGTGATGAGCGGTTCGAAAACATATAACTTTAAAATAAGTTCCGTCATAAAAAACATCATTTCCATTTTAAAACATGGAAATAAGTTATTTAGCAATATATCCAACAGAAGCTTATTTAAAGGAAGAGTGAAACAGTAGAAACATCTTAACAGGGCCCCTCGGGCAAAGGATCACTCAGAATATGGCCCCTCGAGCAGCCTCTCAGTCACTCGTGACTCAACTCTCATCACTCGGCTCATTTATAATATCATAATATTAGAAATTATAGTAACCGCTACGACGTGTAGCCCGATCCATTATTTATTGTCGACTATGCTTACTGGAGGTGTGCAGACTCCGGAGGGGCTCCTACAGCCCAAGAGTCATATCGCTGCGGCATACAGCCTGATCCATATAAGTATCGCTCTGAAGTGCAGCCTGATCCACAACTCATATATATATAAATATCCTCACAATCGGGTTCTCAACCTCTCTCTCAGCCGTTACCTCACAACCTCTCGGGCGCAATAATAGAAATTTGGGAACTCAACCCAATAGTTCTCACAATTAGGAGTAGAGTTATAAAACTAGTTTTAAACATTTAAGCAGGTAAAACATGACTGAGTATATGCTTCTAGCAAGTGAAGTGAGGAAAAATAGTCAAAATGCCCCTAAGGGTGTCAACAGGTCGGCACAAGGCCCCAAACAAATCATACAACCCATAATATGGTATAAGAATCCAAAATATGGGATAATATAACATTTCCAACTAAAATACGTGGCTTAATAGTCTCTACAGGATGGACCGAGTCACAATCCCTATTGGTGCACGCACACACGCTCGTCACCTAGTATGTGCGTCACCGCTTTTTGTCAAATCAAGTCAAATACCGGGGTTTTGTACCCTCAGTTCCAAATTTACAATGATTACTTATCTCAAACCAGTAAAAATACTACTCCGCGATGCCTTTTCCCCTCGAATCGGCCTCCACTCGCATCGAATCTATTCAAAATCAGAATCACAACATTAGAATATGCTAAGGGAGCGAAGCCCAAGCAAAAGCAATCGAAAAATACCAAAAACCCCGAAATTGGGAAAACCCGACCACCGAGCCCACTTCTCGAAGCTCAGAAATTTTCACATCATTAGATTCCTCATCTCCCCACAAATTCATAGATATCAAGAATACAATAATACAAGAATCGAAGTCCAAATCACCCCTCAAATACCCATTTAGAAGTCTCTTAAACTCAAGCCCTAATCCTCAATTTTTAGCCCTTTAATCGTTTTAATTACAATCTTAATCCATGAAATACTACCATTGAAATGTGTTTTAGGTCCAAAATCCTTACCTTAACGAAGCCTCTTGATTTCTCTCTTCAGAATCTCCCAAAAAGTTCCAAGGTCGAAGTAAAAAATGGTGAAATAACCCAAACTCTTGAAATGAAATAACATTTATGCTCTGCCCAGGACTTTGCGCATCTGTGGTCAAAATTTCGCTTCTGCTGTACCGCATTTGCGGCCCAAACCACTACTTCTACGGTTCATCACTTAAGGCCTAAAATCGCATCTGCGATAGAACTTCCGCATCTGCTTCTTCGTAGATGCGGCCATCTTGACTGATTCTTCGATAGCTGCACATCTGACCCCTTTTCGATTCTGCGATAAATCTACCGCATCTGCGGTCCCCAAACCGCAGATGCAAAAATATTAGAAGCAGTAAATCTGAAGCTGCAATCAACATCTAGCTTCTCCGTTAAGCACCCGAAATCAACCCGAAGCCCCAGGGACCTCAACCAAAGGCACCAACACATCCTAAAACCTTATTGAAACTTGTTCCAATCATCAAACAACATCAAATCACCCAAAACACATCATATTCAAGCCTAAGTTTCTGAAATCTTCTGAAATACGCTTTTGATAAAAAACCCAACCAAACCACGTCCAAATGACTTGGAATTTTTACACCCACATCCCAAATTAAATAACGAAGCTACTGCAACTCTCAGAATTCCATTCCGACCCCTGGATCAAAATCTCTCCTACCAATCGGAAATCGCCAAAATATCAACTTCGCCAATTAAAGCCAAATTCTACTCCGGACCTCCAAAACCCATTCCGATCACGCTCCTAAGTCACAAATTACCTCCCGAAGCTAACTTAACCCTCGAAACTCATATGCGAGCCCTCTAACACATAATTCAACACCCGGTTGACTTTTTCAACTTAAGTTTCCTTAAAAAAAATACTAAGTATCTCAAACCTTACCAAAATCATTCCGGACTCGATCCAACCAACTCGATGTTGACACACAATTTTACCTATGTATTTTTATACAAAAAATGCTTTCAAAATAATATGTCTATGCATATATAAGCATATCCAAGTGTTTTGGTATTTTTCCCAATTTTTAAAGATTTTTCAAAATCAATTTATTGTTCATTTTAGCAGTACAAAATCCATAATTATTCCCCAAATTACTCATTTTTATGAACAATTTATTTTATTCCCCATATTTATACAAAATATATTTAAGGTAATTTTTGCATATTTGTACGAATTTATTTGGTATTTAAAAGACTAAATTGCATATAATTGTAATTTTAGCCTACTTTAAAATTTAATAGCATTTTATAATTATAAAATTAGTTCCAGTATTTTTAAAGTGTTATTTATATATTATTTACTGATTCAGTACTTTTAATTTAATTTCTAAATTATTTTTTACTATTTTTATAAAATAAAAAGGAAAATTGGTTATTTAACATTTAGCCCCATTTCGTTGCAATTACAGCCTATTTACATTTCAATTTTAGCCCTCAAATTGACCCCTCATTAAACCCCAATCTCGATTTCAAACAGACCGAACCCAAATCCTAAATTTACCCGCCCATGACCCAATTAAAAAAAAATCGCCCAGCTCCTCTTTGGTCCTGGCCGTTGATTATTTTGATCAACGACCATAATTACCCCTTTCCTTTTTAGTTTCCCAAACATCCCTAACCCTAATCACTTTCACCTAATCAGCCTCTTTTGAATCCCTTCGTCTCTCAAACTCTCTCGAAGGTTCTTCGGAACCCTAGTCATCTTCTACCTTTTCAACCGCACTTTCACCTGAATCCATGGCTCCTCAAGCCATGGATGGCCTGTACTCACCCCCTCCACCATTATACCATGGGTTTTCGAAGTTTCAAGGTCTGACCTCGAAGGTTTTCTTTCATATCTTCTCAGATCTATGGTTCTATGGCCTCTCCGGCCTTGCTCCGGCGTATCCAAAGCATTAGGAGCCCGATTCTAACTCATCCGACTCAAGATTGATCTTTCTTCCAAGCCTTTCTCATTTCTAGGGTTTCTCCAAAACCCTAAGCTATTTGAGGTTTTTCTTTGTTTGTTTTCTTAGATCTATGCTATATCTGTGTTTTACTGGACTTTTTAAGTGTTTTCCCCAAAATTTTCTTTTAAAGTTGCTTCTCTTCGATTTAGGGTTTCTGTAAGGGTTTCAAAACATCTTTCTGATTCTTCCTTTTTCTTTTCTTTATGTGTGTTTTCCTATATTGTGTTTTACCACGCATGTGTTGTTCTTCTGCTTTTCTTTATACTATACATGACTCTTCCGTACTTTGTATTCTACTCTGTCTCTAGATTAGGCTCGCATGTTAATCTTTGTTATGTTTTCCTACATGTTCTTTGCTATACTTTTTAGTATTCTTTTACTGTATGTGTTTCCTACTAAGTTTTTAAATTTTGTTTGCTTTACTGGACTTTGTTCGAGTTTTTGCTAAACATGTTTCATCTACTGTTTCTTAACTTTACATCACCCTTTTTCTCTTCTGAACTTGCTTAAAGTTTCGAGCTTCTCTTAAAACATGTTCTTTATGCTTTTAAATCAACCTTTCCACTTTGTCGCTTCAAACCTGCAATTGTATCTTTGTGTTTCCTCATGAGGCTCTAAAACAGACCTCTGAGTCTGTTTCAATGGCTTACCTTCTCATCTCTGTATCTGATTCGAGTTGAAACCCTAGGATTTGGGTTTTTTTTGGAAAGTTTAATTTTGTGTTTGGACTAGGGTTCTACTTAGGGAACCCTGGACTCTCAGACTCATTATGAGTCTATAAACGGAACTTGAACCTCTTTTCTTATGACTCTTTATATGGCTAGTCTTTTCTAATTAACATGGCAACTCTTTCTTGTTTGACATGCCTGTGTGCTTTATATATGAGAAATTCTTCTTTCAAAAGGTTTCGCCAACTCATGATTGGATTCAGAATCCCTTTAGGTTTGATTGATTGTTATTAATTTTCCTTAAGTAAAACCCTTTCCTCAATTTTCCTAACTTGGTTCATTCGAACAAAGCCTGCAATTTTGATTTTTACTGGATGTTTGATTGATTCCCTTGCCTTATTCTCACAAACCGTGTACCCCTGGATTTTTGACTTAAATAAACTTCTATGTATTTACCCTTCTTGGGCTACTTTGGAAAAGATTTTGATCAAACTCTTTCCTTAATTGTCTTTTACCCATTTGAAATCAGAATCCCTTAACTAAAGGGAAACCTTATGTAATTGATTGCAAAACTATTTTCTTGCCTTTTCTTTCTTCTTATGTAATTGATTGCAAAACTATTTTCTTACCTTTTCTTTCTTGCTTTCTACACTATAAAGGGGCACAACCCTTCTGCACATTTACAGACTTCCAATTCAATACTCTTCAAGGCACCTTGAATTCAACACTTACACTCTCAATTTCAATACTCTCACATTCTCATCTGAGTTTCTTCTGGCTGTTTGCTTGCAATTTAGGCTTTACTACTGCTTTTTCTCTTCTTATTTCCTGAAACTAGTATGTTCTAATTTTATTTTCAGCCTCATCCCTATGTGTTTACTTTATAGTTTCTACAATCTTGTCTAATTTGCTGTTTATATTCAGTATGGTATATGCTATTCTCTTTGCATCTGCTGTTGTTGTGAATTCTCCCATACCCTTACTCCCTACTATGTGTTTGAGTTAAGGTTCAGGCATGGCAGTATCCAAATTGCTGCTCATGTGTAGACCTGATCCTTAATGGATCCTAACTCCCAAATAATATGACTAACAGGCTGGTTAGGGGTGTGCTAGCACTCCTAATTGCTGGGTATGACCACCAGCCTGTCATGGCCTTCCCCGAAATTCCCTCTATGCAGTTGCACTCTCTCTTAGATTCTAAGTTCTGCCCCCTCCTATGAGCCTTGCTTTGGGCCCTTGAGCTCCCTTTGAACTTGGACATTTGAAGGCTGGCCTTTCCACACTACACTATAACTTAATTCTGCAATGTATTTGGGTGTAAGCACTTCCTGGAGTCCACCTGAGACTCTTAGAGAACTCTGACACATCCCAAATAAGAGAAAGGCTATGGAATCTGATCTTTTGAAGTTGGTTTATTTCATATTTCAGACGTGGAGTCTGAATTAGGCTATCCTTGGTTGTAATTTAATTTCTGATGTAATTTTACTTTTTCTTGATTAATTCTAGTCTTTAATAATTTGTAATAACTTATGGGGTTTTAGTAAAAAGGGGAGGGTCACTCATGTATGCCAAGGGTAGACAGCATGCTCATAGGTGTTATTATTTACAAGTTATGCACCTCTGCATATGTAGAATCCATGCCTATAGGTTTCTGCACTCCCAAACTCACATCAATATCATATCAATATGTTTCAGCATTTCCGCAATCTCATATAGAGAACATGCATATAAGTTCTGCACTTCTACATATATAGAATCCATGCCTATAGTTTTCAGCATTCTTGCATCATATAGGTACCATGCTTATAGTTTTCTGCATTCTGCATCATATAGATACCATGCTTATAGGACTCCCTGAATTTTGCATATACATCTATCATTGGGCAAACAGTTATAGGTTAAAATAACAAATTGCATTCTAGATACCATGCCTACAGGGCTCCTACATTTCTACAAACGCTTGTAAAGCAACCATGCTTAGAAAGCATGCCTATAGGAATAACCAACTGAATCTGAATCGTCTATCTCGCTTACAAGTCTAAAATCATTAGTAACGTTACTCAATATCTGCAGAACATACGTTTTTCTACAATCAGCAAGCCTTCTTTAAATCAGTATACTTCCACATTGTTAATATCATGCCTATAGGTGTCACCTAGGCAAGCTATTAGATAATTGATTAACTGCATCAGTCTTTAATAATTACAACTAAGGGTAGGCCTAATTCGGACTTCTTATTTGAGAAATATGTGGTAAATCAGCCTGCCTTAACGCTTTAAATTTAATTTAGACCATAATCAGTATTTGTAAGTCATGCTAAACAATCTGCTTTTAAGTGATGAGCCCTATCTGAGCCCTTTTAAGTTGTTATGTGTTTCCCATGATCTGCCTTATGTGTTTTTTTTGTCGCCCTAGAATTTTGTCCTTTTAAACCATAAGAAACTAAATTCCCCTTCCCTTTAGGACTAGTAGTCCCAAATGCCTCTGGGACTTATAGGATTGGGGTGGGTATTAGCATGCAATAAGTAAACGAAACCATTCCGCGCTTTAATACCTTAATAGGGTGGGAAAGGGTAGATATGGATATGATGACCGGTGCGCTATTACCATGTATAGCCCCTCTTTTTAGGAGTGATTACCGGGTATTGCATTGATGTGATCCATATTGTTTGTAAACCTAAGACCCCCTTTCCCTTTACTTGTTTTATTTTTTAGAATTGTTCAAACTATTTTCTTAAAATTTTAGCTTTCTCTATTTCTTCAATCTTAACTTATTTGCAATCACAATGTGACAAGCCCTCATATTTGAAACCTTTCTTTGCTTATTTATTGTTTGTACTTAAAGTCACAATTGTAGCATGGTCAGGAACCACACTAGTGGATCTTGAGGGGTTCCTAATACCTTTCCCTCGAGATAATTTCTAGCCCTTACCCAAATCTTTGGTTTCTAAATCAAAACCCTCTTAGTGTCCTAATACACTTTAATCATTAGGTGGCGACTCGTCAATTCAAAAAACCCAATTCCCAAAAGGGAACCAGTTGTCCTCCCAAAATGTCATAAACCCAATTTCGCAAGAAAAAGGGGGCTGCATGGCGACTTTGCTGGGGAAACCCCTAAGGCTTCTACTACGAAATTGACTTGGCTCTTTATTCCTTTTCTTTATTTCTCTTAATACTTTCTTTTACCTCTTTGCTTTAATACTTTTGTAATTATGAGCAATTATTGTAATTATTAATTTATGAACGTGCAAATACATGACAATTTATTTAATTATTGTAATTGCATATTCAACATCATATTCCACTCGTGCCAAACAAAATATCATAGAAACGCTTATAATGAGTGGTTGCGCCCTTCCGATATCATTACCCCCTAAATTTGGCAAAGGCGTATTTGCGGTAAAACCAGTCGATAAACGGTGTAGTCGACGGTTCCGTACCTTTCCCTCTTGAGTTGTCCGCTCAAGGGTACCAGTCTAATACCCCATAGAAACCCTACTCTGTTTAACTGTGCATGCATTATGGTCAAATCTAGCCTAGTCAGTTATGTTGTCCGCATAATGACTCTTTAAGATAGCCTTGTCCAAAGTCCACTGGGTTTCGTCGAAACCCAAACGGACACTACCACGTTCTGTGCATTTATTTGGAGAACTAAATGCTTTTCATGTTAATTGTTGGTATTTAATAGTCGAGTTCGGTGGGGGTAAGGGCCTAACCCTTTTGTTTTGCAAAAAATGGAGAACGAGGTCCCCAACTTTGGTATGATTAGCACGCCCCCACTCTTGCTAGACTGGTGGAGGAGTCTTCCATCAAATGACCAAATTAATGAGTGGAAAGAGAGGGCCGCCAAAGCTAGCGAAAAGTTAGAATATCTGGAGTACAGTCTGCTGGAATTGGAAGGAAAAGTGAGGAAGAGAGTCACCGACTGCCAAAACACTGAGGAAAATGAAGGAGAACACCCGGCAAAGGCATTTTTACTGGTGAACCTACGCGAGCTGGAGGATTTTATTAACGAGAGCATTCAACTTGGGGAAGGTTCTTCTGGGACCAAATAGATAAGATTCCTTTCTTTTTTCTTTAAATGTAATAAGGCCAATGGCCATTAGTGACATTTTATCTTCTTCTATTTTAGTGTCGTTTTGGGATTCGTCTTATTTTTATCAATAAAATGAGGCATTTAGCTTTATAAGTTCTCCAAATCAACTTGTCGCTAGGCCTACATCGGGCACAACGAGGCTCCCAAATTAGGACACGATTTATATTCTCGCACTATTTGTTTAAATATCACAACATCTTTTCCTTATAATCCGCACTAACTTGCTACCTTTTGTTTTTACTTTTATTTTATTCCCCTTCCCAAAGGTTAGTTCATTCACTCTGGCATCGTCATCATACTCCACAAGATCCAAGGGTCCTCCACCCACTCCTCCTCCTAGTCCCGTCAGAAACAGGAACAAAGAAAAAATGGAAGATTTGTGCAACACCCGAAAGGAGAACTCAGTCGAGCGGGTAGAGGTTACTCAGAGTATTTAGGTTTCCAAGGAAAGTGCCTCCCAACTCGAGCAGAAGTTGTTGAAATTTTAAGAAAAATTGGACCAAGTTCGGAACTTGGCAAGCTTGTCATTTTCCCTAACCACGCTAGATGTCAACTTTCCTAACACTTAAAACCCCACACCTCCACAAAACATCCCGAAACCACAAAACTATCCCGCTCCCTATCACCACTACAACACTTGCCATACTTCCAACAACACCCCGCTACTCATCCCTGAACCACTGAACTCTACAAATGATCATCTCCACACTCACCATAACACCCCCATCTATGTGGAATACATACCACACTCTATTAAACCCATCTCAAGCACACCTGATTCTAATGACAAAGACTCCCTTAACGGGAACCTGGCCGTAGAGCTCAAGAAACTGACTAGCCGAGTTTAGGGGGTTGAAGGAAGCAAGGGGATCGAGGGATTGAACTACGAGGACCTTTGCATACAACCAGATGTTGAACTATCCGAGGGGTACAAATCTCCTAAGTTCGAGATGTTTGATGGCACAGAGGATCCTAGAATTCATTTGAGGACATACTGCGACAAGCTCGTCGGAGTAGGAAAGGACGAAAAGATTTGCATGAAGCTTTTTAGGAGAAGTATAAAAGGAGATGCTCTGTCTTGGTACATTAGCCAAGACCCGAAGAAGTGGTCGAATTGGGTAAGTATGGTGTCCGATTTCATAGACAGGTTCAGATTCAACATAGAAAATGCGCCAGATGTGTTCTACATCCAGAACCTAAAGAAGAAACCTACTGAGACATTCCGCGAGTATGCTACTCGTTGGAGATCAGAAGCTGCTAAGGTCAGACCGTCTTTAGAAGAAGAACAAATGAACAGGTTTTTTGTCCGAGCTCAAGACCCACAGTACTATGAAAGGTTGATGCTGATTGAAAGCTAGAAATTTTCCGACATCATCAAGCTAGGGGAGAGGATCAAGGAAGGTATCAAAAGTGGTATGGTCATAAACTTTGAAGCTTTGCAGGCTACCAACAAGGCTCTACAGTCTGGTGGAACGTCCAAGAAAAGGGACGTGAGCGTCGTGATGGTTGCACAAAGACAAAAAATCCCCAATCAAATACCCAACCTACCCAATACCTCCACTCACATATCAACCTACCCCAAATTACCAAGCACCCTCGCCCTCTTGCCAAGCTCCACCACCTACTTACCAATCACCTCCACCACCCACATATCAGCCTACTTCACCCAGATGCTCACAATCTGCACACATCTACCAAGCCTACAACACCCAACAAGCCCACTATCAATCACCTCCCCCTCGCCAAAACTTTCCTATACGCCGAATAAATTTTGACCGCAGACCTCCCAATTAGTATACAGCCATTGCCGAACCCATTGACCAGCTGTATGAAAGGCTCAAAGCTGCTGGTTATGTCACCTCGATCCCTGCCATAACCCCCGAAAACCCCTCCCAATGGGTTAACCCAAACAAAACATGTGCATACCATTCCGGCATGAAAGGGCATACTATTGATGATTGTCACTCTCTGAAGGATAAGATCCAAGATTTGATTGACAACAATATCATCGTGGAAAAGGAGCCTGCTCCAAATGTCCGCAATAACCCTCTACCAGATCATAAGGGTGGAGGCGTTCACATGATTGAGATAGAAGATGATTGGGACCCCAAGGGATCGATCGGGTTGATTCCAGAAGGCGACGATCCAAGTAAACCAACAGTCACCCTTAGCCGGATTGTGGTCCAGATTCATCCTTCTGGGGACGCTGACGTGAATATGTGTCACGACCTAATTCCCAAACCTGGTCGTGATGGTGCTTCACGTGAAGACAAGGCCAGCCAGTCAACCCAATTCATCCTTTTAAAACAATTTAATTAACTCAATTATAGTATAAACATGGTTTAATAATATCCAATAGCGGAAAGTATAGGTGAAATGCGGAAATCCAACCCAACATAGCCCCAATCGGGGTGTCACAAGTTATGAGCAACTAAGAAATCCTGACACAAGTCTACTAAATACGAAATCTGATACAACAATTCGAATAACATATAAATAATAAGATAAATGAGTCATGGGGGCTGCGAACGCCAACATCTACCTCGTAGTCTCCGAAACACCACCTGCACTGGAAGGATCAGCTCTTAGGTATAGAAATCTGCTATGCCTGAATCTGCACCCACGGTGCAGGGAGTAATGTGAGTACTCCGACCCAGTAAGTAATAAAAATAAATAATGACTGAAAGCATGAAATCTCATAAAGCCACAAATAACGCTATCTCAAGCAATAAAATCAGTTATACAATAAAATCATGAAGTATCCGATAAATCTCTTTTAAAATAGTTAAGACCAATAATTTCAACAAGTAAGACATAATCAGAAACCTGCCCCTCGGGCTCAATATCAAATCAGAAAACCTGCCCCCCGGGCTCAATATCAAACTCTCAGTATAGTATCAGCCCCGCGGGCTCACTCCCAACTTACATAGTACAACATCAGCCTCTCGGGCTCACTCCCAACTCACAAAGTACAATATCAGCCTCTCGGGCTCACTCCCAACTCACAAAGTACAATATCAGCCTCTCGGGCTCACTCCCAACTCACAAAGTACAATATCAGCCTCTTAGGCTCACTCCCAACTCACCTGGGTACCCGCGCTCACTGTGGAGGTGCAGACTTCGGAGGGGCTCANAATCATAAGCCCCTTGGGCAACAGTAAAACAATAGTGCTCAGCTCAACATCAATTCAAATATCATTTAAATCTCAAGTTGAGTAAAAATATAGCTGAGGTCGTGAAACAATATAATTCAATTGGACTGAGTTCAAATAATATTTCAATTAGGTGAGGAAATAGTGATGGAAATTCACAAAGGGTTTCATATAGTCGGCACGAAGCCCAAGTATGGCAATAAGCCTAAGTCATGGTGAAAAACAACAAGTCTTTATCAAATATGCGGTAAGATATCAACCGGGATGGACCAAGTCACAATTCCCAATAGTAAATGACCCCACGCTCATCATACAGTGCGTGTCTCATCTCAACATAGCACTACGTTGTGCAATCCGGGGTTTCAAACCCTCAAGACATCATTTAAAATCATTACTCACCTCTAGGCCGCCAAAAGTCTAGCTCGCTATGCCCTTGCCTCTCGAATTGGCCTCCTCTCGCGATGAATCTTCCCAAAATCACAACGAATATGTTGCATTATACTAAAGAACAATACCCAATCGAATACAATCGAAAATTATCAAAATACCCAAATTTGACAAAACCCGAGCCCCGGGCCCACGTATCGAAACTTAGAAATTTTTACGTCATCGGGATCCTTATCTCGCCACGAGTCTATACATACATAAATCTCTCAAATCGGATCACAAATGGCCCCTCAAATCCCAAATTTAGAATTTCAATCTCAAGCCCTAATTTTTTATAATTTGGCTATATTTTCATGAATTTCAAGGATGATTCTTCAATAAAATCATGTATTTAACTCATAAAACTTACCTCCAATCGATCCTAGTTGAAACTCTCTTAAATCCCCGTCCAAGAGCTCTCAAAATGTCCAAAATGGTGAAAGAAATGAAGTAGTTCGCGGATACATTCTGCCCAGAATTTTTCGAAAGTACTGTTCACGCATGCAGTTACTGTTCACGCGCACGGCTAATGTTCACGCGTGCGGTTACTGTTTACGCACGCGGTTACTGTTCACGCTGCTAAAAAAATACAGCAGCTGCGAAAGAAATTGCATCAACTTTTCTTTTCACCAAAATGTCTCTAACTCGGTCATACGAACTCAGAATTAGACGATTCTTGTTCCTATGAGTCACAAATAATAATACTAACACAAACCTTTAATAGAAACTCAATTCGGAGCTCATTTGCCACGTTCAATACCCATTTTCTCGTTAAACAATTAATTCATGTTTCGTGTCAAAAATCCAATCGCGACTTGATGAAATTAGACCAAACTTTCCAGATCACTCCTATAATTCATTATTTAAATTCTGGAAATCTCGAAATAAAATTTCAATCTCTAGAACTAAAAATGAACCTTTGGATCATTACATGCTTATGCTCAAACGGCAAAAATCTTCCAAAA